>SJYA01001897.1:1566641-1612101 GCA_006410615.1 Neotragus moschatus | reverse complement strand
CCAACAAGCATCGCTAGCACCATCACTAGCCAGATGGCTCGGAGAGTCTGCAGAGACGGTGTGATGAACGGCAGACCCTCCATAATCAAGATGCAAAATAACACTGCCCCTGAACCCTGACATGAACGCTGAACAAGCCAGAATCGGACCAAGAGCAGAGGAATGCAGAGAGGCGTGACACAGCTGGAGAACGAGAGAGTCATGTGGGGAACCAGGGAGGGACTTCAGGACTGGACCATCCAGACCCCAGCCCGCAGCAGCAGCAGAGGAGCCCGGCCTCATGGAGCATCTCTGAGACCCACGCCCAAGAGATTAGCCACTGGCCAGGGTATGACGGGAACCTCCTGCCACACCACCCGCAGTCCTGCCAGGGGCCCCTCCACCACGTCCCTATGGGATGGGGTCCCCCAACTACTCTACCAGAAGCAAACTCAGCCAGACACCAGCACAAATACCAGTGACGCTGACTTAATTACAGCCTAAACATTCTCTCACTCTTAGGGCTCCCTGCCTTTTAAATCATCTAAAAGTGCCTAAACCCACAGAGCTGTGACTTCAGGAAGGCTGGGGGCGGGGTCAGACATGTGGGAGGCGGGGTTCCTGTGTCCTGGCCTCACCTCAGCCTCACAGGACCTGAGCACTGAGGGCATAGCAAGACTGCCGCAAACGTAAAGAAGTGTTTGCCTGCCTGCACCGTCAGTGCTTTCAAAGCTAAACGTGAGGAAACACACCTGAAACCTTTGACCAAAACAAACAACAACAGGGCTTCTCTGGTGGCTCAGTGCTAAAGATCCACCTGCCAGTGCAGGAGACACAGGTCTGATCCCTGATCTGGAAGATTCCACGTGCCTGGGAGCAACTAAGCCCACGCACCACAACTACTGAGCGTGTGCTGCAGAGCCGGGGAGCCGCAACTACTGAAGCCCCTGTGCCTTAGAGCCCGTGCTCTGCAGCAAGAGAAGCCCCCACCACAAGAAGCCTGCGCACCGCAACTAGAGAGGAGCCCCTGCTCGCTGCAACCAGAGAGGCCCCTGCTCGCTGCAACCAGAGAGAGGCCCCGGCTCGCTGCAACCAGAGAGAGGCTCCTGCTCGCTGCAACCAGAGAGAGGCCCCTGCTCGCTGCAACCAGAGAGAAGCCCACGCAGCAAGGAGGATTCAGCACAGCCACAGATAAACAGGTAAATAAAGCAATTTAAAAACAACAACAAGAAAAGCTCTAGGCAGGCAGACCCCACCCACTTCTTCCAGCTCCAAGTCAGGTTTCCCCCACACAAACATGGCTCAGGGTCATGGCAGAGCACGGCTGGAGATCCAGGACTCCACACCTGATTTTCACTTCACATCACACAGTGACTTTCAAAGTTTTGATGAAACCAAGTGTTGGCTCTAAGTAAGGTAAGGCATCACTGGGCCTCAGAACCTCTCTCCCAGGGTGGATATACATGTACTTAAAGCTGATTCATGCTGTACAACAGAAAGCAAACGACACTGTAAAGCAGCTACCTTGCTATTAAAAATAAGGAAAGGAAAGAAGCTGACTGTTGTGTACACACACAGCAGCAGAGCTGTCCCCACAGGATAGGCTGGAGAATGAGTACCAGGACAAGGTGGGCGGTGGGGGGTCAGGGCTAGAGGGAGTCTTTTCCACACCAGGTACGTCCACACAGGCTGAAATTCAGAAATAGACCTGCTTAGACTACAATTTCTGAAAACAAAATTTTACCCCAAACTTGACTAAATAGTCAGTAACCACAACTATCTTACCTACTTTAAAAATTGACCATAAAAATGTTCATCAAGCAATTCCCAAAAACAACACAAAGGGCCAAAGAGCAGATGCTCAACCTCGCAGGTTTCAAGCAAGGATCATCCCCCAGAGGCAGCTCAGTGTCCTTTCTACCTTCAGCCCTGGCACGGGCGGGGGCGTGAGGCAAGCACCACCACCGTGGTACGTCCCCCTGGACCCCGCCACTGCAGCGCGGGTCCCTGTGCAGTGGCACCCGCCTTCAGGGCTCAGGCAGCTGCACCCCTGCTGCACGTGCCCACACGCAGCCCACCTGTGCGCCAGCAGGGACGCGTGCCGTGGACGTGCGACAGGACGGATGTGAGAAGACAACGGCACCACCACACACGTGACCAGCTCACAGAAAAGTCACACGTGCACACTCAGTTATGTGCCTGAGAGAGAAAAATCCAGTCTAGACACACCTCAGGGTACTGTCCTCCAGGGAAAGACCCAGGTTCTCCGTTGTTTAAACTAGCACTGGGACCGCCCTGTCACTTCAGTGACACCCCAGAAAGGAAGACAGCACCAAGAAGTGCCGGGTGCCGGAGCCCCCCAGCCCCAAGGTCCTCTCAACTCCCGGCCTCCACCTCCCTCCTCTCCAAGGCCCTCCTCCCCAAGGTCTACAACCAAGGGCGCCACCCACGTGCCTCAGCAGCCAGCGCTGCCCCACCCCATCTCAGACGCTGCACTCGCCCTCCTGTGTCCTGGGCCGGCTCTGTGGCTCTGAGTGCCTGTCACCTCGCTCCTTTCTGGGTGACAGAGGGAATACAATGCCACGGAAGGACCGGCGTACGCCCCTCAGGGCACAGCATGATGGAGGGCAGGTCTCCCTCCAACTTGACACAGGCCTCACCTGACACGGTGCCACACGTCCACGCATCTGCCTGACGAGGTGCCTTGGCCCAGTGCCCTCACCCTCACACATCCACGCACAGCAAACGGGAAACCACCATGTGACCAGCAGGCCTCTCCACGCACCTGTGGAGGACGTCTCTGTGCAGTGCGCCGCTGGCCCGGATCCCCCTCTGCCTCTCTGCTGTCTGCACTTTAGTCAGCCCAGAGCGGTTCTCAGCCCCTGAGGTTTTCAAGAGTCCTGCAACCCACAGGTCTCAGAGACTTCCCCAAGCTCTTCTGGAGGCCCTGAACCTCCCTCCGCACCCTGGAGCTGGTGCCCAAAGCCTGCACCCATCGGCTGCCAGGGCGGCCATGCTGAGAGGTCAGTCAGCATCAGGGCCTGGTGCCTCTGCCTGCAGCCTCCCCAAACTTCTGGAAGAAAGCCAGAACGTGCTTTACTTCAACCCATATCCCGAGTTCTGAACACTCCAAGCTAGTGGACAACTTGCATCCATGCGTGATTCAACGCAGTACCTCTTGCCTGCAGATCTCTGCTCCCTTCGCTTTGACTGGCAGCAGCCAGTCTGTGCCCACACACAGCACCAAGAGACCCCAGGTGGGCACTTTTCCACCCAATCCAGTCCACCCTATCTTTCCTTTACCTTCCCTTTCCTCAAACTTCCCCTTAACTTTATCCTCTTGTTTTTATTATTCACTTTCTGTTCCTTCTTGGGGGTAAGAACATGTGTAAATAAGTACAAGAATCAGCAGATGCTCCTCCCTGTACAGGGGAGGGGGTGCAGCCAGGAAGTGGGGACCTGAAGCACCCCTTTCTCTCCACAAAGCTGTGCGTGTCAAGAGCTGCTCCAGAGACAAGGCAGAAAGGGAACACACAGGATGCTCTGGAGGAACCTTCAGGCCCTTCTCAAGGTCAGTAAGCAAAGAGATGAGAACCCCTCTTCCAGACAGCGTGCTCAGCAGGCTCTGACTCTGAGGACGCGTCAGTACCAGCTTCTCCAGCCTGAACGCCACAGACATGTCCATCTCCACCCTCTCACATATTCAAGGGCTCAGTAAGTCAGCCTTCAGCCAAAGAGGCCAGAGCAGAGGGGCTGCTCTGATCTGAGAGCCACAGGTGGGAAGCGTGGCCCACTGCCCCGACCCCACCCCATCCTTGGCTCCAGCATCCAGGCCAAGGGCTGGTGCAGAGCCTGGGTCTGCGGCAGCCAACTCAAGCCCAGGGTGGGTCTGCATGTTGTGAGAAATCTGGACAGTGCGAACCAGGCACGGTTTCCAGGGAACCAAGGTCAGGTGGCAGACAATGCGCACAGTCCAGGATTCACGGCAAACTTCAGCCACCTGCCCTCACTCATCAGAAGGCCTGAGAGGAAGAAGCAAAACCAGGGACCGAACCACCTTCGTTCATTCACTGCCGCCAACATTCACTGAGGACCTAGTCATGCCGGACTGTGTGGGGCCCCGGAGAAAAACCAGAAACGTACACTGGCCAAGGGCTTCCCACACAGGAGGTGAGGCAGGCACTGGCTACAACCCACCGCCTCCCATCAACACAACCATCTATCAATTAATGTGACTGATCCGTCGATGCCAGGGCCGTGCTACAGGGGGAAGGGCACACTCCTGGTCTAAAGTGAAGGGCCCCAAAACGACCCGGGAGGGAGGAAAGGGGGTCAGTGTCAGGAGAGGTAAGGCAGGGCACCCCACACTGCATCACGGGAGGCAAAGACCACCCAGGGGCACACCAAGGAGAGAGCCAAGGGGACTGAGGGCTGAGGTCCAAGACCCGCGGCCACCGTCAGGAGGGCCCTGGGCCCAGGCGGGGGTCATGCGTCTGCAGGAGAAGCCAAAGGACCAGGAAGGTAAGGAGCCAAAGAGGAACCCCACAGTAGGAGAAGAGGCATCTCATAAACTCAAAATCCACTGGACTAAAAAATAAATATCCTCCGCCAGGAAAAGCAAACAGTCTTNGTCCAAGACCCGCGGCCACCGTCAGGAGGGCCCTGGGCCCAGGCGGGGGTCATGCGTCTGCAGGAGAAGCCAAAGGACCAGGAAGGTAAGGAGCCAAAGAGGAACCCCACAGTAGGAGAAGAGGCATCTCATAAACTCAAAATCCACTGGACTAAAAAATAAATATCCTCCGCCAGGAAAAGCAAACAGTCTTAGAAGACAAGGAACCTCGCTAACTCTCTGAAATGAGCCTCCAAACTCCCACCCCCAGTGGTAAATCCTCAGGAGCATTTCCTTTGGTATCAGAACAATTCAAGGGTGGCAACAGTACCCATCTACCCAACACCATACCAGCAATCCCAGCAAACCCCACAGACTAGAGAATGGGTCGAGAAGTGGGGACATGAGGACTAGAATGAAACAAACCTGTCATAACTGCATACAACAGTGTTCTCTACATATAACACCCCTACCCCAAAACCTGCACACGCATTTTTTGAAATATTTGCTCATTTTATTTGGTTGAACTGAGTCTTAGTTGCAGCAAGTGGGACTTAGTTCTCTGACCAGGGATTGAACCTGGGCCCCCTGCACTGGGAGCAGGAGTCTTAGCCACTGGACCACCAGGGAAGTCACTGCACATACATACACCAGAAAANGACCAAAATACCAAGACAAGCACAGACAATTCTCAGGAAGGACCTGGTGAGACACCAGCTCCTCTGGACACCAAGAGCTGGCATGAGCCACATGATTTATGGACATGATGGCACTGATGAAAAAACAAATGAAGAGAAAATCCCGGCAGTCCAGAGACAGACCCCTGCATAACATAAAAATAGAAGTATTACAGAAGGGACATGCAGATCACCGAGACAGGGAAGGTCACTGCAAACAAACCGAGCCAGGACCACTGACTCTCACGTGCCATGTGCACATCGGATTACAGCAGGTTTACAGACATAAAAGTGAAAGTAAACACTAAAGTTTTAGAAGAAAACACAGGAGACCACACCTACGACCTTGGGGCTAGAGAGAACTTCTTAAACATGACTGGAAAAGGTATATTTGACATAAAGAAAAAAACAGACTCCACTACAGTAAATCAAGAACTCCAGTTCATCAGAAGATACCATAAAGAAAGTGAAAAGACCAGCCGTAAACTGAAAGGACAACTGGTCACTTACATGACCTATACAGGAATCATAAGCACGATAGAGACAGAAGTAATACAGATTAACAGAAAAATTCAAAAGAAAACTGGGCAAAAAGACATAAACAGACGTTCACAGAAGGATACCCACAAACAGCAGTGTACAACATAATGTCCACTTCCTCAATCCTGGAGGAAAAGGAAATGAAAACTAAAACAATAACGTGGCAGCACTTCACACGCACTAGGTTTGAAGAACTGAAAAGTCTGACAACACCAAGTGCTGTCAGGGATGAAGACCCACAGGAGCTCTGCGTGGAGACAGGCAGACTGGAGTCACCAGCATCCATCAGGTACCAGCGCCAGACAGCAATGCTGCAGGAAGACAACACCAGCAGCCCTCACAAACTCACACAAAAGCCTCAGCAAATCAAATATAACGGTATACAAAATGATACTGCTTCATGGCCAAGTGGGGTTTATCCTAGGAATGCACCATGGCTTAACATTCAAAACTAAATCCATGTAATACCTTATTAGCAGACAAAACACACACACAACATCTCAATACATGAACATGGAAGGCATTTGCCAATTAAACATCCATTCAAAAATTCTCACCAAATAAGTAAGAGAAGGGAGTTCCCTCAACCCAGTAAAGTACACCAATGAAAATCCTACAGCTAATATCATACATTTAAAGGGAAGAAGTCTAACACGACCCCTCCAAATCAGAAACAAGGCAAACATGTCCCTTTCCATTGCTTCTATTTAACATTACACCGGAGATGCCAGCTGGTGCAATATAGCAAGAAGAAATATAAAGGTATGAAGATCAGAAAGGAAGAAGGGAAAAAAAAAAAAAAAAGCAAGGAAGAAGGAAACCTCTCTCTGTTATAGAAGAAACAGTTGTCTCTGTAAAAAACTCTATAAAGAATCCATAAAATTGCCAGAAGAACTAATATACGAGTCAGGCACAGCCACAGCATACAGGTCAATAAATGAGCAATTTTATTTCTGAATACTAGCAACAAGTAACTGGAAAGTGCAATTTTTAAGTACCACTTATGTAGCTTAAAAATATGAATGCTTAAAGATATGCTTATTTAACAAAGTATGTTTAAGACATAAACACTGAAAATCATAATTCTGAGAGAAACGTTTAAAGACCTAAATAAATGGAGAGGTATTCTATGTTCATAGATCAGAAATCAATGTCTTTCAGATGTCAATTATCATAAATCTGGTTCACAGATTCAATACAATCCCAGGCAAGATATCAGAAGACTTACCTGTGGAAACAGATAAGCTGATTTTAAAACTTATAAGGAACTGCAAGAAATTCAAGTAGCTCCAAGGACACAGAGGACCCTGGCATGCTGCAGTCCATGGGGTCACAAAGAGGTGGACACAACTTAGCGACTGAACAACAGCAAGTAGCTCCAATCATTTTTGAAAAAGAAGAGCACTCAGAGTCCTGACGCCACCTGAGTTAAGGGCTTACTATGAAGGAGCTGTGCTAATCAAGAACTGTAGACAGGGATAAACAAGTGGGGCCAGAATACAATCCATAAACACAGACATCAAATAGGTACCACTGAATATTCTATGGGGAGAAAATTAATCTCAACCCCTACCGTACCAATATCCCAAAGTGAACTTGAATTGGATTGAGTAAAAGCTAAAAACAGAAAAATCCTGTAGTGGGGAAAAATCCTTGTGCCCTGGGTCAGGCAAAAACTTCTTTGATAAGACATAATGTGAATTCCCACATGAGCTATTTCAAGTCCTAAAAGATGATGCTGTTAAAGTGCTGCACTCATTATGCCAGCAAATTTGGAAAACTCAGCAGTGGCCATAGGACTGGAAAAGGTCAGTTTTCATTCCAATCCCAAAGTAAGACAATGCCAGAGAATATTCAAACTACCACACAGTTGCACTCATCTTGCACGCTAGCAAAATAACGCTCAAAATTCTCCCATCGAGGCTTCAGCAGTACATGAACCAAGAACTTCCAGATGTTCAAGCTGGATTTAGAAAAGGCAGAGGAACCAGAGATCAAATTGCCAACATCTGTTGGATCACAGAAAAAGTGAGAGTTCCAGAAAAACATCTACTCCTGCTTTATTGACTATGCCAAAGCCTTTAACTATGTGGACAACAAACTGGAAAATTCTTAAAGAGATGCGACTACCAGACCACCTTACCTGCCTCTTGGAAAATCTGTATGCAGGTCAAGAAGCAACAGTTAAAACCGGACATGGAACAACAGACTGGTACCAAATTGGGAAAGGAGTACATCAAGGCTATATATTGTCATTGTGCTTACTTAACTTATATGCAGACTACATCATGAGAAACGCTGAGCTGGATGAAGCACAAGCTGGAATCAAGACTTCTGGCAGAAATATCAAGAACCTCAGATACACAGGTAATACCATCCTTATGGCAGAAAGCAAAGAAGAACTAAAGAGCCTCCTGAAAGTGAAAGAGGAGAGTGAAAAAGTTGGCTTAAAACTCAACATTCAGAAAACTAAGATCATGGCATCCAGTCCCATCACTTCAAGGCAAACAGATGGGGAAACAATGAAAACGGTGAGAGACTTTCTTTTCTTGGGCTCCAAATCACTGCAGGTGGTGACTGCAGCCATGAAATTAAAAAACGCTTGCTCCTTGAAAGAAAAGCTATGACCAACCTAGACAGTATATTAAAAAGCAGAGACATTACTTTGCCAATAAAGGTCCATCTAGTCAAAGCTATGGTTTTTTCAGTAGTCATGTATGGATGTGAGAGTTGGACCATAAAGAAAGCTGAGCGGGGAATTGATGCTTTTGAACTGCGGTATTGGAGAAGACTCTTGAGAGTCCCTTGGACTGCAAGGAGATCAAACTAGTCAATCCTAAAGGAAATCAGTCCTGAATATTCATTGGAAGGACTGATGATAAAGTTGGAGCTCCCATACTTTGGCCACTTGATGCAAAGAATTGACTCATTGGAAAAGACCCTAATACTGGGAATGACTGAAGGAAGGAGGAAAAGGGGACAAGAGAGGATGAGATGGCTGGATGGCATCACCGACTCGATGGACATGAGTGTGAGCAAGCTCTGGGAGTTGGTGATGGACAGACAGGGAAGTCTGGCGTGCCACAGTCCATGCGATCACAATGAGTTGGACACAACTGAGCAACTGAAATGAATGTGAACACTGAAAGAAATTGATAAGCTGGACTTCATTAAAACTAAAAACTTGCTCTTAGCGATATACCGTTAAATGAAAAGGCAAACACAGGTTAAGAAAAAACACTTATCAAACAATTATGATAAAAGACTGATTGCTATCTATGTTTTTAAAACTCTTACCAAACCAATAATAACAAAACAAACAACCCAATTAAAAAATACAGGTGAAACAATTGAATACACACTTCAGGAAAGATAGGAAAATGAAAAATAAGCACATGAAAAGATGCTCAACGACATTAGTCATTAGGGAAATGCAAATTAAAACCATAATGAGACAGCATCACACACCCAAGAAACCAGCTAAAATTTAAAATACTATAATAACAGCAATGATCTGAAACAACCATCACACATTGCTAGTGGTAATGTAAAATAGGACAGCCACTCTGGAAAAGAGCTTGGCAGATTAAAAAGTTAACATTCACTTACAATATCCAACAGTCCCACTTCTATGCATCTGCCCAGCAGAAATTAAAATTCACGTCCATACAGAGATTGACAAGAAAGTTTATAGAAGCCATATTATTTTTTTCTTATGTGTGTCCAATTGACAATACTGGGCTGGTTTCAGTTATTCAGCTTCACAGAAGCACTATCCTTAATAATCAAAAGCGGGAAACCCAAATACCCACCAAATGGTGACTAGACAAATAAAACTCTATATCCATCCACAGCACGGAACACTGCTTTACAACAAAAAGCCATATACCGATATATGCAACAGCCTGGAAATTTTCACAAGTATTCTGCTAAGTAGAAGCCAGACAGAAAAGACTATCACTGTGCAAGTTCATTTATATAAAATTCTAGAAAAGGCAAAATCATAGAGATGGGGCAGATGACCAGCTAACCACCGAGATGAGGGGCAAAAGGAAAGACTTTTTCAGCCTTTGGAACAATTCTCTATCTTGATTATGGTGACGGTTATTACATAATTTATGTTTGCTAAAACTCACAAAAGTATATCTTGAGAAGGGTAACTTTTACTGTATGAAAACTATGCCTCAATAAAAGAGACTTTTAAAAATAAACACAACGAGATACCACTGCACATCTACTGGAACAGTTAAGATGAAGCAGCCTTCCCATGCCAAGCCCTGGCTGGGACATGGAGCAACAGGAACTCTCGGAAATTCACACAACCACTCAGGAAAGCAGTGAGGCGGCCTCTGAAGAGACAGAATGTACGCTTCCGTACGACTTAGCAATTCCATTCCTAACATTCATGCAGGAGGAGAGCATGTCCACGCACATGTCCACATGAAGCCAGGGCACTGATGTTACAGAAGCATCAATCGTCAGTCAAAAGCAGGAAGTGACCCACCACGAACGGATGAACGTATGGTGTGTGTCCAAACGTGCAGTGCTGCTCAGCACGATCAACGCATCACTGGCACACACAGCCACGTGGGTAAACTCAAACCATGTGTGGAGGGAAGAGCAACCGACCCCAGAAACCATATGACACACGACTTTATACACAGAAATGTCAGAAAGGCAAAACCAGACAGCAGTGACAAAAAAGCAAAAAGGACATCTGCGTGGGCCAGGGCGAACTAGGGTAAACAAGAGTCCTGCGTCTTGTGATGGGGGATAGACAGGGCATCCACTTCTCAAAATTCAATCTGTGTACTCAAAACAGATCCGCACTGTTGCATGCAAATACCCCCAGAAAGATTTTAAAGTGTGCTGATGAGTGTTTCAAGATGAGCCCTGTCAACCCTAAAGCATCACAGACCAGACTTCCAAGTCACCCTGGAAGCTGAGGCCCCGCTACCAGTGCACAGCAGACTGGACCAGAACCACTGGGCCTTTGCCCTCCACAGGTAGGACCGCCCTCCACCTCCAGTCCAACACTTGCCGACAGCTCCATGCTGATGCCTTTGATCATTCAGGAAAAAGTAAAACGTCATTTTCAACTATCCCCCTCCAAACCTACTTTTAAGTTCTAGTGTTTGAACGTGCAGAAAGGTATCACTACAAAAAATGATTTCTCCGCAGAGTATCCTAGATATAAAATGTAGTTTTTCAATCATAACGTCACTAGATGATGATCTCCAGGTTACACTGCTAAAAAAGAAAATCAAGATTCAAGGCGATGTATATGCCACCTACAGAAAAAAGAGGGGAAAGAATATTATCTCTGTGTACACACATCTATTTTTACAAAAAGACATACTTAAAAAGAGGGCCCACAGACTAATATAATTTATCCCTCTAGGGGAACGGAAGAAAGCGGGACTAGAGTTGAAAGTCCTTCTAAAAAGCTCAGCATTCATACAATGGAAATGTCTGAAAATGTTTCACACATTCAAAGTACAAAATTATAACAAAAAAATAGGAACTAAAGTTTAAAACAAAGTAAAACAAAAATAGAAAAAAAGTAAACTATGTATCAAATTGGTAGCATAGAACAAAAGAAAAGATTATTTTAATGGAGTCTCGAACATATAAAGAACTGCAAAGAAGGGCTGTCCTGGGGGCACAGTGGATAAGAATCCGCTCTGCAGTCCATGCACCACAGCCACTGAGGCCATGCTCCACAAGAGAAGCCGCCGCAACTGGAGAGTAGCCTATGTGATCAATGAAGACCTAGCGCAGAGCTAAATAAAATCTCAACACTGCAAATACACACACAGTTTCAAAGACTTGGCGGGTAACCTGTGTTAGAAACACCAAGAGGAGCCCCTCCTCTCAGAGACTAGGCCCAGCCCCTGGCTTTTCCAGAGCCATTTTCCTCTAAAGACCATTCCCCATCTCACTGGGAAAAGTCCATCTCCAGGCCTGGGACACAGAGAGCACAGGATACAGTGAGCACTCACAGCCCAGCAGGACAGAATGAAGAGCCATCCCCACCCCACCTGGCCCCCAGTGCAGAAACAGGGGACAGCAAAGNCCTGGCTTTTCCAGAGCCATTTTCCTCTAAAGACCATTCCCCATCTCACTGGGAAAAGTCCATCTCCAGGCCTGGGACACAGAGAGCACAGGATACAGTGAGCACTCACAGCCCAGCAGGACAGAATGAAGAGCCATCCCCACCCCACCTGGCCCCCAGTGCAGAAACAGGGGACAGCAAAGAAAGAGGCACCTCCAGAAACGCTGCGAGAGCCACTCGCCTTACAACACACAGACCAATCCCAGACACAGCCAAGACCACGAGGAAACACACACAAGAAGACACAGTAAGCATCTGGGTCATTCCCACAGCGAGAGCCCACCCACACGGGCACGTGAGGAACCCACCCTCCACCACCCACCCCATGCACGCTCCTGCCCGACACGGCAAGTCTTCCCTCTCTGCAGGGTCCCATCATGTACAACAGGCCTAGCCCAGAGCTGGCACTAGACTAGTACTGAGGAGTGAATGACGGGTCACTTACATGCACACCCATTAAGATCATGTTAAGCAGAGCATAGTTAAGGACCTGGGAAATCCTGGACATCAAGAAACAATGGGTCAGAGATTACTATAATGACCTCTTGGTGACAGAAATAAAAGTACACATTAATAATAATCATTCCTTTCTCGCACTTTTTTCCTGTTCATCAAATTTCCTACAATGGAAATAAATTGAGAGACCAGATCTTACCTGGTTTGTTCGTAAGCTCAGATGAGGAAACGTGTACCTTACCAAGTCCAATTCTGAAACGACCTCCACACATCCGCCCGCTGGAGGTGCCCTCAGTCCTTTTCACTGTACCTGCCTCAGAGGGAGTGGACAGAGCGGGGGGACCCCACAGGGGCCTTCATCAGAATTCCTCTGATGACTTTTCGTGTATTTGCCAGCCATTTTCAAGATCTGTCTTATGTCTACTCCAAACTCCTGCCGTTCTGAANGTCCATTCTAAAGGAGATCAGTCCTGGGTGTTCATTGGAAGGACTGATGCTAAAGCTGAAACTCCAATACTCTGGCCACCTCATGCAAAGGGTGGACTCATTGGAAAAGACTCTGATGCTGGGAGAGACTGGGGGCAGAAGGAGAAGGGGACGACAGAGGATGAGATGGCTGGAGGGCATCACTGACTTGATGGACATGAGTTTGAGTAAACTCCAGGTGTTGGTGATGGACAGGGAGGCCTGGCGTGCTGCCATTCATGGGGGTCACAAAAAGTCAGACACGACTGAGCAACTGAACTGAACTGGACAGTCCAGGGTAGAGCTCCAAACCCCACCTGAGAAACAGCCTTTGAGTGACTGGCTGATAGTGGAACAATCTCCTCCCCGCACCAAGACCCTCTAAACCAAGAGTAAAGCAACCTAAGAGGTACTAAGCTCGAAAGAGGAGGAGAGAGTAGATGGACAGGAGGTTGTGGGAATCCCCTGGCAGTCTGGCGGCAGGGACGCACGCCGCCCTCTCTCCTCCACAGCATCCTTCACGAGCTCCACCTGTTCCAGAACTCGTCTCCGGCAGCTTCTCTTCTCCCGGCTATCCTACCCTCCCCCAAACCAGGTGAGCACACCGTCCCTGTGGTGTGAAAAGCAATTCCCTTTTTAAGAACCCCTTTCTAGGTCCCAGACCTGATTCACTTCCTTACTCACACTCATATGGATTAACGACCCAAACTCAAATTTCTAGAACCAAGCACATGGCTTTCCTAAGGGAGTCACTGGCCTGCTCGGAGGATGTCCCACACGCTGCTGCGAAGTGGCAACGCTTCCTGGATGACAATTCCTCCCACAACAGGCCTGTGGCCCTTGCTCCCCCACTGGAGACCGGGGCAAGGGTTCCCATACGACAAAACACCACCCACCCTACAGGAGGAGCACCCCTGCACCATAACACCCAAGGTCTCAGAAAATGGCCCACAGCACAGCTCTCCCTACGGAGTGACAACAAAATCCAACACACGGTTCGGCTACATATAATAAGATGCCCCGAGCAGGCAGGAGCGGAAAACGAGGGTGTGGTGACCACAAGTGGGCACACGGGCTGCTGCAGCTGGGGAGGTAGGGTCCAGTCAGTTACACGGAAGGCAGGCAGGGATCTGGGTCTCCTGCCAGGGGTGTCACAGGTGATTATTTAACTGGTAAACGACCAGAGACTGTGACACATTCAACTCTACACACCTCACATCCAAACACATCCTGCCCTCCACTGGTCTCCATCTCAACCAACACTTCCCGAAGTTTCGGCCAGTCTGCTGAACGATGGACTGTCCACAAACACCCCCAGGTCTCCGGGACTCCCCACATGAGCGCCATGCCAACGTGGAGATCATGCCCTGCTTCACTGATGAGACCACAATCGAGACCAACGGGTCATGCCCAGAAAGTCCCACCTACTCAGACTCAGAACACTTGCCCTGCTGTCTGGAGTTCCTGGAGACAAGCCTCAGGGAGAGACCCATGGTCCTGAGGAAGGGCCTGCTCTGCTGGGGGCCGCGGGTTCAGAAGCCACACCTTCAGAGGGTTCAAGCCCATCCTCTGGACAACTGCCCTCAAGTGAAGGAACACACAACACAAAACAGGTGGGAACACACTGATCCCAGCAGTGTCCCTGCACAGCCATGGAAGTGGGCTCACCCTGGGCCCCCTTCTCCCTGCACACGGGGTACCCATGCTGGCCAGCCGTGCTGACCCAGGGAATGGAGCCCAGATGCTCTGTCAGCTCTGCCTGTGCCCACGCGTCCCCGCAGGGCCTGTCCCACCTTGCTGAGGCTAGGCCGGAACAAGACACTTCTCTCTAGGGTGGCAGGTCCCCAGCAGGCCGGCAGCCCCCAAGGTCACCAAGCCAACACTACCCCCAAGCGCAGCCTCAGAGACATTCACAGAGGCATGTGGTTTCCGAACTGCTCAGCGTGGAAGGAAAGCAGAGTCGGCCCACGAGGGCCCAGGCCAGGCTGCCAAGGCAGACAGAGATTGGAAGCCTTGCCTGGATCCACATGATCCCTAGACGAGCTCTTTGCCCATCATTCCCGTGGCCCAGATGGAGGCTGTCTTCATCACCCGAGGACTTTCAAGGTGGACATTCTGAACTGAGTTTAACTGCAAAACACGTCACTAAGCGGCATGAAACCTGACTTGTTATCTAATCAGTCCAAAGCAGCAGAGGAAACTGCAGAGCATCCAGAACTGAACATAACAGGCAGAAAGCCTATTTTGAGAAATTACACCAAGGGAGGGAGTGACTAATGATATGGCAACTCAGAAATGACATTCCACTCGCCCCACCCCCACTGACCCGCAGAGGTTCAGCCATGCCCCGCCTATCAGAAGAGCACTCCCTGAGGGCAGGACAGTCCTGCTTCAGCACCAGGTGGACTTGAACTTGGTGTTCAGTTCATGCTTGCTGATCAATGAGCAGCCAAGCTCTGGAACCACCACCCTGGCCTGTGGGGCCACGAATAGGGCCACTGACTGTCCATCAAGAGAGCTCTGTGCCTTCAGGGCCCAGCTGGAGGAGCCGCGGCCTCTGCCCTTCGAGGCCAGGGTGCCTCCTGACAGCTCACCCTCCCAGTCAGCAGGGTGGCCTCAACCGGAGCGCTTGCAAGGGCTATGAGGGGCCTTTCAAAGCCAGGACCACAGAGCACAGTTCCTGCCGCCAGGAGAAGCCCACAGCTGGGCACTCCACGCCCTGCCACACCTGCTCTCCAGACAGGAAGCAAGCATGCTCCCTGGGACAGCCTCTCCACATCCAGACTTTCCCTGTGCAGAGCCTGATCCCTGAACACCAGCTGCTCCAGTGGGCAGAGCCCAGAGGGCATACCTGAAGGAGGGCAGCACCCTGGATGCCCAGCCCCTTGGTAACTGGCCATTAGGTCCTTGAAAAGCGACTCACCTCCAGTCTCAGCATCTTCAAAGGAGGTCATCTACAGGGGACCATCAGCTCCATAAGCCAACAGGCCCGTAAAGACCTACAGATGCCTACCCACTGGCACATGGCAGGAGTCAAGGACTGCACACACCCGGGCTCGCTGACTCAAGTCCCACAAGGAGAGTACCGATATTCATTCTAGGGGATCTTCATAATAAGGCAGAGAGGACAGCGGACAGCACTTCCCCAGTGACGATGTCCAACATCACAAAATACTCTACCCAGAAGGACTGGCAGCATTCAGACTCCCCCCTTCCTCCTTACCCTCTGCCCAGCAGGGTCTGCCTCTCTCCACCTTCTCCCAGAAGGCAGCCCTCTCTCTCTGGATCTGCACTGAGGCTCCTGTGGGGGACCCCACGATGAAAAATTCCAAACACCACGACTACCAAATTCTGACCTCTTCCAACCTCTTCCTCAATCTTCTGCTTATATTCAACTCCATTTCCTCCACAAACAGGCATCTCAAATTTAACATGTCCAAATAAGCACATTCGTGCCCACCCCCACTGGCCCCCAGGGAATGTTCCACCTTCTTTCATGTCACCCCAGTCGCCAACCTCACTCCCCCAAGGATGCCCTGTCCTTACCCCTGACCTCCAACCTATCAGTAGGTACACCATGCTCCATGTCAACACTGGCATCCCAGACTCGGCTACCTGTCTATGCCTGGATGCTTCCCTGGCCACCACCAACCCCTGCTGGCCAACCTGCCTCTACCTACCTCACCCTTGTATTCCACACACACAAAGTGCTCTCATAATACAGCTCAGATCCGACCACAGCCCTGCTGAGAACCCTGGAATAAACTCAACCCCCAGCACTTCTGAACACACAGCTCTGTGACCAGCCAGCCCCCAGCCAGCCCCCGTGGCTCCCCCAACTTGGGCTCTCCTCCCTGACCTGCTCTCAAGTCCCTGCACTGGCCCCTTCCTCTTCTGAACCCAGGTCCCCAGCAGCATGCAGCTCCCTTCTCACCACCCAGGCCTCAACTGCCTGCTCAGAAGGCCTTCTGGTCCTTGTCCACTCCTTCATCAACCTGGGGTAAGAAACCCACAAAACCAAGCCCCCAACAGCAGGGGCTCTGTGGGTCTGAGGCCCCAGCCTGGACGCTGGCATCCACAGCAGCCTGGCTCACTGGCTCAGTCCATGCCTGGAAAGCAGGACACGGTTCTCCACCAACACCTCCATCAAGCAAGGGCTTAATTACCCTCACAAGGTTTAAGAATCCAGACACGAAACCAGATACAACTTGCTAAAGGAAATCTTGAGAACACTGCTGGTTTCTAAAAAGTCACATTTTGGCCATGTTTCTAAATACCACGGTTTTAAAAGCATAAACAGTCGAGTCCTTCAAAAGACACCAGTATCAAAGACTTGAAAATGTTCAGCACAGCAGGCGCACACAGAGTGGACACGGGACGGCCACGCCAGACCAGTGGACATAAGCAATGCAGGGTGTCACGGCGCTGAGATGAAGTACTGGCCGGAGGCAGGGGGGCACCAAGTGGACGAAGGGAACTTCAAAGACCACTGAGGAGTGGGAGCCACACTCAAAACTTAGGCAGGAGAAGGCGGCCCTTATGGGGTGACCCCGACTCCATAAAAGTTAGAAGCACTTCTGCACCCGACACGGGCTGAGATGACATCGCTAAAATGAGACCTGGCCAGCAAAGTAGGGTTACAAGTGATGCCTTTTCCCTCCTTATACTTTTCCTCTCTTTCCAAACTACCTATAATGAATAAAACTAATTTTATGATCAGAAAAAACAGATGGGCAAAGAAATCATTTTCAAGTGACCAACAATTTGTATAACACAGTTTTATTTTTAAAAAATCAAGAACATACTCCTTTATAACTCTTCGAACAGTCACCATGATACTTAAGACGCTACTATTTTACAGCATTTTTACAAGATCAAACAGGCTCGACACAGGCCTGTCTCTTCCGTGCTGAGCTCACTAACGCCTGGTGTCCGTCTGAATAAACTTCATGAAGTCCCCCTGTGAGAGCTGTACAAACCCCTTTGAATACCTTTCCTGAGTGGCTGTCCACGTACTTTAGCACAAAGAGCAGAAAAGCTGCCCTCTCCCCTCAACCCCGAGACTCAGGTGTAAGCACAGTATACACTTCCTCCCCAAAGCCCGTGGCCTCCTTGCTGACCCCACTGGCCCCTTTCTGCCTGACCAGCAGGCTGGCCATGCCCAGCACGGGGAAGGGGACTGAGGTCTCCGAGTCCTGCCCTGTACATTCAGTGTTCACTCAGGCCACTGACCCCCAAAACAAGTCACTCACGAGGTAGAATCTTCTTACCACTTGCCCCTAAGTTCTGAAATCCAACATCCAATTTGAAGAACTGTTTTAAGATTTCCATCTCTGAAGTGGGACGATATTCAGACAATACCAAGCCCTCCAGGACACAAGTTTCCCAGCATCAGCACCGACCCCCTGCACCCTCCTCTTCACCTGGTCACGTACCTCCCAAGTTTGGGGCTCAACGTCAGCAGGCATGTCCCGTCCTCCCAGGCCACGTGGAAAACACAGAAAGGTCCCATCCAGGCTCTAACTTCAGGAGGGAAGGACAAATGTCCGACCCAGCTTCACAGGCCCGCAGGGCTGCAGAGGGGCTCTGCGCTCACAGGCCTGCGTCACGTCCATCAGGAAGCCCACGCTGGGAGGGTGGTGGGCTCCCCGCTCCATCCACGCACAGCCTCCACCCACCCCTGAGCAGCAGCGCAGCCAGACAGGCAGCCAGATAAGAAAACAGGTGTGGCATCCATGCGCTTCTCAAACTGGGAGCAAGGGAGGAATCTAAATTGTGGACAACTTTGTCTTCTGAAGGTTTTAATTTCTTGGTGCAGCTATTTGAGGATATGTAAAATTCAAAACTGTTAATTTAAAGCTTGCATAGCCCTATCCTAGGAATATAAAGTTTCCAATTTTCAAACATAATTTTATAGCACTTAATCTACTTCATTCGGCGTTAAAGACCAATTATTCTAAGATGGTCTGAAGTGCAGTGTTTGTAATTTACAGACCACGAGCCATGACCCCTTAGGCCCGAAAGGAAACAGCGCAATGCAGTCACCTGCCAGGCACACAACACCCAGGATGGAGGGTCCTGTTGCAGACAGCTCCCCTCTCCCTTGTTTTTCTTTCTCAGTTTGTGCTGTTACTATCAAAAGCCTGATTAAATAATAGGCTGCCAACCTCCAGCCAAAGACAAATCTCAGAGGTGAGAGCCCCAAGCAGCGACTGAGTCAATCAAGACAATCTGGAAAACCTGAGTCTCCTGCTTGTTACCAACTTGAAGACAAGGAAAAGTGCTTTTGAGAAAGATGCAAATTACCCGAAAGCTCAGGCAAGTTTCTCCAGAGTCCTTTCAAATCTCTGCTTCAAGATTTTCAAAAACAGTTTTAATTATGTTTTGATCAACTCACACACAACTAGTGATTTATAAAAAAGCTTTCTTCAGACGTATCACTTATGATGAGGAAAGCTTATATTTACACACTGCAATGGGCTCAAGAAGCATGTCAGAACCACCGTCGTCTCATTACGATTTCAAAGAAACAAACAGGTGCGCCCGCCCCTACTGCTCTTTCCCACTGCCACCTCCTGAGCTAGGGCAGGGCAGAACCAGGCTAGTCCTGTTCTGATCCCACCCCACTGCTGGGGGTCTAGCGCCCACCAGTCAGCAAATGTGAAGGTATCTGAGGAGCCCAGGCTCCACCCCCACTGTCCAGGGAGACAGGATGGCCACCCACCAGCCAGGAGACCATCTTCCTAACTGCTTCCTTTCAGAGTCCTAACAGATAAGGGCTCACACCTCCTGCAGCAGGACTGACTGTTCTCAAATTTCTCAAACTCCGGTGACTACGCCACTAAGGCAGGGTTCACTGCCCTGGAGCATAGTGAGCAGTGAGAAGAGACATCCCCAAAAGGCCTGGGGGTGCCTTTCCTGGTTGCTGCTAAAATGTGAGGATCATCAGTCCCAAAGACACCTACATGGGCATGGGACATCATCCCAGGCCACACCAAGACAGCTATGTCCACACTAAAGAGACGAGGACAGCCAGGACAGAAGGTGGGGCAGAGAGCGAAGAGGAGGGACCGCGTGCTTGTCCACTGAGGGCCTCCCCCAAGCTGGCAGTGGGGAAGTGACCTCAGAGACATCACCTCGTCTGTCGCTGAGCAGAGCTGCCCCAAAGTTTTCTTCCTTCTTTTCAAATCCAACTGTTATCTAAGTACATCAAGAGGAAAACTTGGCCAAGGCCTTTGGCCTAAAATGAGCCCCTACCCAGGTCTACTCTCTCTGCAGAGAGTTGCACTCCGTGTCCCCCATGTCTGTCAGGACACATCCCCCAGATCTGCAGCCCACTTGTGAAACCTCAGCAACTTTCTCACCTACAGAACCAGGCTCCCTAGGGTGCTGAGAACCTATCCAATCTGGGCGCAGTTTTGATGGGAATAAAGCCATCCTGTAGACTCGGCTACATCCATAGGACGTACTGCTTGAAGCTGATGACAAAGGCCAGGGAGCTGAGACAGCATGTGAATAAACACTACTTGACAGTTGTGCACAGTTCATCCCAATGCAGTTTCACAGCCTTCACAACAGGGTCAAGCCCACTTTCTACCTGGGGAAACAGACCCCCGGAACCATGTATTCCATCCCAGGTGAAGAGTGCCCTCAAATGACAACATATAAACTCCTAAGGCTATCCCTTGTGCCAAACACTTCTGCAGAAGTTGGCCACCAGAACATATCGAGCCTCAAGCCCTACCATCCTGCTCAGGGTCCACCATCCCAGAACTCNTCCCGGAACCATGTATTCCATCCCAGGTGAAGAGTGCCCTCAAATGACAACATATAAACTCCTAAGGCTATCCCTTGTGCCAAACACTTCTGCAGAAGTTGGCCACCAGAATATATCGAGCCTCAAGCCCTACCATCCTGCTCAGGGTCCACCATCCCAGAACTCAACCCAGTCTACACAGAAGTTGGCCCCCATACTCTTCTTCCTCGTTCCCCACCATCCAACAGTTCCATTCACCAAGGATGGGAACACCACCCTGGACCCCTTCTTTCCAAGCACAGCCACCTCAAGACTATTCATCTTAAGTCAGCCCCATGACAAGTCAGTCCCGAAGCCAGGGTATGGAGGAAAGGCATTCTCTCCTGGAATGAGAACTGTACTTCGGCCAAACCTGAGTATCATAGGAGGACAAATTCTCCATGAAAGCAGAACAGACATAGACACACACTACTGAAAATGCAAACTTGCCAACAAAAGATAACCTTTAGAAATGAGCATCTCTAACGTAACACCTATCTGAAAAGATCTCTTAAAACCATTTGCGCACATGCTAATTTTGGCGTCATATCACTTTTCTCTCCTTTCAACTATAATCATAATATTACTTTTATGTTATGACTACTCTAAGCTGTACAGAACTAACTAGTGCTCTTCACTGTTCTTGGGACCACCGCCTTTGCTGCAACAATCTCTCTGAAGACTCACATGTTCTCAATATTCCCCACAGCAGATTAAAACTGAAACTCTGGTTCCTTCAAACAAGTAAATTAATCACAATAACATCAATGTCTCTTTACAAAACCATCCTGACAAAGACATCATAACTGAATCTGCTGGAACCAAATTCAACAGGAACTCACAGTGGGCTGGGAGATGAAATACGCAAGGCCTGCTGGCCCTCAGGGACTAGTGAAGCCTCTGTCCCTCTGTTTCCATCACCACCACCCACTGACAGTGGGGCAGGCCTCTCTCACCCCCTACTCCAATTGCCAACAGTCTGTTATTGCACTTTGCACCTATGTGTAGCTTTGAAAACCCTGCCCACCCCTAACCCCTGAGTACTAACCAGAGTGCATTATCAGCCAGGCGATAGCTATTTTCACAAGTTAATTCCACCTCCGCTTTATACATTTTTATGATGAGAGCTTTCAATGAACAGGAGACCTCAAGTAGAACTTAGTATCTTCCGATCGATCAATTACATGAGGTAACTACAGTATTCATAATCTGTCACTTTGATTTATAGAATTAATTTGTACTATTTAAAAGAAAGTACTTTGTTGTGGAGAACTGGTAGTAGTTTTAACTATGCTTTTTCTGCTCCTGCTTTTATTAAAATGATGGAACAGAATTAATCAGAGCTCCAAATGAGTGGATCGACTGTGGGGGTAGGGGAAGCATGAAGAGATGGATGTGAATTTTTTATTTTCTAGAAAGCATTTGGCCCCTTTAAAGCACAGCTCTCCGCATTTGTCACCCAAATGTCAACATGAGCTGTTCTCTACTCATACACACACACACACACACACACACACACACACGCGGGACTACCGCAAAAACTCATGAGAACTCATGCAAAGAGTCAGCGCTTTTACAGTTTTCTTCAAGGAGTCGCCTACTTGTCACATGCAGACATCCTTAACACCGCCGGTAGAACAGGAGATGAAAGTGCGTCCAGGGTCAATCATGACAAAGCTGACAGAGGCGCCCTTTCAGAACCACAGCTTCCTCCCCAAGAAGGCGGCAGGCAGTGAAGGCTGCACCTATGCAGAGGCGAGGGGATCCAGTCAGCCCCAAACCGCCACACCTACAGGCATCACACGAGTGCCCCGGGGGGCCTCTTCCCCGGGCACAGCGCCAGCCTCACCAGCTCCACTGACTCACAAACTTCACTGACAGTTTTCAGAACAAAAGCGTCATGCAGGGAACTGTCCTGGCCAGGAGCTGAGGACCACTAAGAGGATACTTTAATGAGTAACTAGAAAGTATTCTGACGTTTTACATAACCTGTTACCACTATGACTTCTCTTTTTTAAGCATCACTAGAGATCAAATGTATTTTCCACTAAAAGGTCAAAATACACATAATGAACAAAACAGAACCTTTAATGAAACCCTCCTACAAACTCAAAAACAAAGCATGTTGTAAGAGGCACCCTACACCTCTCACGTACCTATTTCACATCACCTCCTCCTGGGAGCAGGGCAGCCCTCACGACCACCCCCAAACACAGCACTCTTGGCTGGAACCTTGCCTCCTCCCTTCTGTGGTGTGAAATCAGATCCCTGCCAGGTGCCGCCACCACTCCAAACCTCACGGCACTGTGACAACAAGACCTTCCTTCTAAGACGCTGAAATCCTCTCAAGGTGACCAACAGCTGCTTCAGAAAGCACGAGGGGACACACACACAGGCAGTGCTGTTCCCACTACTCCTGCCGCCAGCACATGTTACTACGCGGCAGGGGAGGAGCGCTCTGCGTCCACACAGGCGAGGCCAGGGATGGAAGCAGAGACTAGGAGCCTCCAGTGCTGGGGTTTCTCTCTGACCAGGAAGCCCGAAAGAAAGCAGCAGGACACGCTTAATGCCACGGGGACCTAGAAAGCCTTAAAAAGCTGCCCAGAGGACAGAAGATGGAGTGTGGGTTTGGAGACACTGCCTGTCCTCCTATACCATCTGTACCTTCAAAGGACTCATTGACCAGGGAGCCCCAGTCCACTGCTGACTGCATTGGTAACAATCAAAGTAACCGGGCATCCTCCAAGTGAGGACTCCGTGTAGAACCACACGGCCACTATGGGAAGTGCTGAAAAATGACTGCAGGAGCCGCGTGAGGCAAGGGCTGTGACCAGGAAGGGTGTGTGCCCCGGGATCCCTACAAGCTCACCTGGGAACTCTGCCATCCTGGTGTCGGCAGGAGAGCAAAAGCTTTCCACGCAGGCTTGCCCAGCCTCACGGAGGGGGCGTCAGTCCCCTGACCTCACCAGGAAAGGGGTTCCCTAGACCACCAGAAGGGGACACCCATCACAGATCAGCCCAGTAACAGAGCAGAAGAGTTCAGTGAGGACACAAACCATATGCCTGATCCCAGAAACCANAGTCAAGTGGCCAAAATATTGGAGCTTCAGTTTCAACAGATAAACACCGAGGAAACACCTCCAGGCCTGCTGGCCAGAGAGCCAAGAGATAAGAGTTGGAGCAGTAACACCCTGTGGAAAGTATTTGGGGGCATCCCAGAAAAGAAGGAGAGAAGGGGAGACTCCAATTCTACTTATAATCTGGGCCTAACTCTCCAGGTGACATTAGAACACAGGTATAGGACAGACTCTAAGCATCTTGGCTAAGAATGAAAGAACTGAGATGAGATCTGAGCTGCTGTCCAAGGGAAAGTGTTTGCTATTAGTCCCACCAAGTCATCTGCTGTGTGCTAACACAAACACAGAAATAATAAAATCAACACTCTGAGTTAGTGTAGGAGAATCCAGTGTCAACACAAAATAACACAATATCCAGGACACAATCTGAAATTACTAAATAAAGAGAAGGCAAATGTAAACCATCCTGAAAAAAAAAAAAAGGCAATTGATCCTGATATGACCCAGATAACAGAATTAGCAAAATAAAATTTTTAAGTATTATAATCACTCATGTAAAGAAAAATATACTTTAACAAGTGAAAAAACTTTTTTAAAAACTCAACGACACACTTGGGACATCCCTGGTGGTCCAGTGGTTAAGACTCTTGAGTTTCCACTGCAGGAGACACAGACTCGATCCCTGGTCAGGAACTAGAATCCCACATGCCACATGGTGAAGCCAAAGCTAAATAAAATAAAAATCACAACAGAGGACTGTAAAATATATTTTATAAAGGAAATTCTATAACTGAAAGTTAAAATTTTCTAAACATAAATTTGGGCTTCCCTGGTGGCTCAGACAATAAAGAATCTGACTGCAATGTGGGACACCCAGGTTCCATCCCTGGGTTGGGAAGATCCCCTGGAGGAGGGCACGGCAACCCACTCCATTCTTGCCTGGAGAATCCCATGGACAGAGGAGCCTGGCAAGCTACAGTCCATGGGGTCACAGAGAGTCAAACACAACTGAAGTGACTTAGCACACACATACACAAATATACGGTTAACTGAATAAGCCAAACAGAAGAGTGCAATGATGGAGGGAAATAAATCCGTAAACTTGAAGGTATATCCATAGAATTTCTTCAATCTGAAAAAGGAGGAGTGGGGAATAAATTAAAAGAGCATAAGGGATCTCTGTAATACTGAACAGTATTGAAATATCAACATCTGTGCAACAAAAATCACAAAAACAGAGGAAAGGATAAGGCAAGAAAGAGAATTTGAAGAAATAATTTACAGAATTTTCTATATTTGGTGAAAGGCATAAATTTATATACTTGAAGAATTCCAGAATTCCCCAACTAAGAATCAACGAAAACCATGCACAAGCACAGCACAAACAGCTGGCAGCCAGGTGTAAAGAGAAAACTCTAAGGAACAGCTGCAGGAGAGGGCTTCCCAGGAGAGAAGGATTCACTCCCTGAGTCAGGAAGACCCCCTGGAGAAGGAAATGGCAACCCATTCCAGTATTGTACTCTTGCCTGGCAAATCCCATGGATAGAGGAGTCTGGCAGACCACAGTCCATGGGGTCACAAGAGTCAGACACAACTGAACAACTAAACAACAACAGCTACAGGAAAACAACACGTCTCATGCAGGGAACAGTGAGATGACACTGTTGACTTCTCCCCAAAACTATGGCGACCAGAAGGAAATAGACCAACACCTACAAGTATTGAAAGAAAGCCCATGAACCCTTTTGTAGAATGTCAAATTTTCAAACTGTCCAGAAGCTCCAGTACTTTGGCCACTTCATGCAAAGAGTTGACTCATTGAAAAAGACTCTGATGCTGGGAGGGATTGGGGGCAGGAGGAGAAGGGGACGACAGAGGATGAGATGGCTGGATGGCATCACTGACTCGATGGGCATGAGTCTGAGTGAACTCCGGGAGTTGGGTGTTGGACAGGGAGGCCTGGCGTGCTGCGATTCATGGGGTCGCAAAGAGTCGGACATGACTGAGCAACTGAACTAAACTGAACTGAAAGATATTTTACTATATAAGGAAATTAAGAGAACTCATCACCAGCAGACCTGAATTACAAGAAATGCTGAAAGAAATTCTTCAAACTGAAGGAAAGTGATACCAGATAGACAGTGGTCATCAGGAAAGAATGACAAGCATCAGAAACAGTCAATACCAGAATAAATATGAAAGAATATTTTTCCTCTTCATTTTTCTAAAATACAGGTCTATTTAAAGTAAAAGTATAACACTGAATTGTGGGAGGTTTTCCTGCATTTAAATATACTATAGAAAAGCTATAGCAAAAAGTGGACCTATGCTAGTGAAAGGGTTCTGTGTTTTATGTGACGTGGTGCAATGTCAACTCAAAGAAGACTGAAAAGTTAACGATATGTATTGACATACCTAAAGCAACCACTAAAAAGTTTAACTCAGAGTCACAGTTAAAAATCTGATCAATAAATTAGAATGTTGAAAATATTCAGATAATCTGAAAGGAAACAAAACAGCACATTTTAGAAAGAACATAAACAGACAATAGACTTAAATCTCACCAACTTCATCATCATATTAAATGGTAAGCATTAAGCACTTCAATTAAAAAGACAGAAAAGGGAGACTCAGCCATATGCTATTTTTGAGAGACACTTCAGAAAAATGTATCATGCTAACAGGTTAACAAGGCTAGAGAGCATGTATTAACATCAGATAAAATGGACCTCAACACAGTGCTTGTCAGAGATAAAAAGAGACACTGCCCTAATGAAAAATAGTTAACTCATTAAGAAGACAAAAATCATAATTTATGTGCCTCATAGCTTCAAAACAGATGAAGCAAAAATTAATAGAATTAAACAAGAAATAGATAATTCAACAGTTGTTGGAGTTTTGTTTTTTTGGTTGCACTGAGTCTGCAGGGGCTCTTTGCTGTACACCGCCTTCTCACTGCAGTGGCTTCTCTTGGGGAGCACAGACAGGCTCTAGGTGCCCGGGCTTCAGTAGCTGTGGCTCCACAGTTCTAGATCACAGTCTCTGTAGTTAAGCTGCATGGGCTTAGTTGCTCCCCAGCATGTGGAATCTTCCCAGGCCAGGGATTGAACCCATGTCTCCTGCATTGGCAGGCAGATTCTTTTTCACTGTCCCACCAGAGAAGTCCCCATTGTTGGAGATGATAACAGCCATTGAATCAATGGGCAGAAATCTCAGGATGGACACTAGTGATCTGAACAACACTGAATTGTCTTGTGAAGTAAAACGAAAGCAGCTCAGTCATGTCTGACTCTTTGCGACCCCATGGACTATAGAGTCCATGGAATTCTCCAGACCAGAATACTAGAGTGGGTATCCTTTCCCTTCTCCAGGGGATCTTTCCAACCCAGGAATAGAACTGTCTTGATGTGCTATTTATCCCACACTACATCCAACACATTCCTTTCTATTGCACATAGTATACTCAGTAAGGTAAACCAAATGCTGGGCCATAAAACAAATCCCAACAAAATTTAAAAGGTTGAAATAATGCAAGANTTCTCCAGGGGATCTTTCCAACCCAGGAATAGAACTGTCTTGATGTGCTATTTATCCAACACTACATCCAACACATTCCTTTCTATTGCACATAGTATACTCAGTAAGGTAAACCAAATGCTGGGCCATAAAACAAATCCCAACAAAATTTAAAAGGTTGAAATAATGCAAGAATATATTTTCTGTTTATATTGGAATTAAAATCAATAACAGGGACTTCCCTGGCCCAGTGGTTAAGACTCTGCTCTTCCAATGCAGGCGGTATGGTTTCAATCCCTGGTCAGGATACTAAGATCCCACATGCCTCATGGCATGGCCAAAAAATAAAAACAAATAAGCTAACAATAAGAATAATAAAATCAATAACAAAATGATGAAAACTCCAAATATTTGGAAATATCTAACTAACCCATGGGTCAAAAAAATTCACAAGGGAAATCTGAAAATACTTCAAACTGAATTTTACTGAAAATACAGCATATCAAAATGTGTGGGCCGCAAGATAAGCAATGCATAGCGGGAAGTTAGTGTATAATGCTTATTTTTAAAATGCAAATTCAAAATTTTTTAATAATTTTCTTTATTTGCTTGTTTTCGGCTGTGCTGGTCTTCATCACTGCTTGGACTTTTCTCTCGTTATGGCAAGCCGGGGCTACTCCCTAGTTGTGGTGTGTGAGCTTCTCATTGCAGTGGCTTCTCTCCTTGCGGAGCATGGGCTCTAGAGCACAGGCTCAGTAGTTGTGGCACACAGGCTTAGTTGCCCCGAGGCATCCGAGATATTCCTGAATCAGACTGAACCCGTTTGTCCTACATTGGCAGGCAGATTCTTTACCACTGTGCCACCCCGGAAGCCCTAAAATTTATATGGAAATGTAAAAAGTCAAATACAGCCAAGGTAATCTTGAAGAACAACCCTAGAAGGCCTTCACTACCAGATATCATGACTGTGATAGTAATTAAGACAGCAAGGGGTTGGTGAATAGGCCAGATGAATACAGAGGCTTCAAAACAGTTCACATGTGTTTAGTCAACCAACTTATGGTATACTGGACAATGTCTTGAAGCGGAGAAAGGATATTCTTTTCCACCAGTGGCCCTGGAACAATGGCTCCCCATAAGGGTGAAAAACAAACCTCACACCATACAGAAAAATCAATTCCAGGTAAATTGAAGAGCTAAATGTGAAAGGTAAAATAATAAAACTTATAGAAGGAAACGAGCTTATAACCTCAGAACATGTAAAGTTTTTGTCTNGCAACCCACTCCAGTATTCTTGCCTGGAGAATCCCAGGGACGGGGGAGCCTGGCAGGCTGCCGTCTATGGGGTCGCACAGAATCGGACACGACTGAAGCAACTTAGCAGCAGCAGCAGCAGACATCTCACATAAATGGGATCATACAAAACATGTCTTCCTTCGTGTCTGTCATCCTTCACTCAGCATCTTGTATTGTATTTATTAATTTTTAGGCTGTGCCATGCAGCATGCAAGATCCTAGTTCCCCAACCAGCTATCGTACCTGTGTCCCCTGCAGTGGAAACACAGAGTCTTAACCACTGGACCACCGAGGAAGTCTCTCCCAAACTGATTTTTATTTGCATTGCCTTGATACCATTGGTATTTCTGATGCAATACAATCCTTATCAAACTCCCAGGTGACTTCTTTTCAGAAATCGACAAAGGAATACTTAAATTCATATGGAAATTCAAGAGACCCAGAATAGCCAAAACAATCTTGGAAAAGAAGAACAAGGTTGGAGGACTCACACTCCCCAATTTCAAATTTATTACAAAACCACAGTAATCAAGACAGAACAGAACTGGGGTATGGAGAGACAGAGACCAATGGAGCAGAAAAGAGAGCCCAGAAATAAGCCCTCATATGAACGATCCAGTGATTTTTGAGAAGGGTCCCATGACAATTCAATGAGGAAAGGACAGTCTTTTAAACAAATGTGCTGGGAAAACTGCATACCACATGCAATGCAAAGGAATAAAACTAGACCCCTCTCTCACCCTAGACACAAAAATTAACTCAAAATTGATCAAAGACCTAAAAAAAAAAAAAAGTGAAAATGTTAGTTGCTCAGTCATGTCCAATTCTTTGTGACTCCATGGACTGTAACCCACTACCAGGCTCCTCTGTCCATGGGATTCTCCAGGCAAGAAGACTGGAGTGGGTAGCCATTCCCTTCTCCAGGGGATCTTCGTTGCAAGCAGATTCTTTACTATCTAAGCTACCTAAATGTAAGGGCAAAAACAGTAAAACTCTTAGAGTGAAGTACACATATAGACCTTGGATTAGGTGACTTTTTTTCATATGACAGCAAAAGTACAAACAACAGCAAAAAAAGATAAATTTGATATCATCAAAATTTAAAACTTGCACTTCAAAAGACAAGAAAATGGAAAAAAATGACAGAAAAAGTTTAAATCACACTTAGAGGAGAATTGTATCTAGAATATATAAAGAACTATCACAAGTCAATAACAAAAAGACAAATAACCCAATTTTAAAACAAGCAAAGGATGTGAATAGACATTTCTCCAAAGGAAATATACAAAAGACCAATAAGAACATGAAAAGATGCTAAACATCTGGGTGGAGCTGCATTTCACAGAGAAGGGCCAGGACCATGCCAGTCTCCCAAAGGGAGTATGTTGCTCTTGACAAGCCAGCTCAAAGTGACAGTGCTGAGGGTTTTCCCAGGAAAGGATGGATTCTTGACACCCTCTCTGTGCAGGTGCAGAGATGCGCTGCTCACAGCCCTCTGGGAAAGGACCACGGCCCAGCTGCAAGGAGCAGGGTGAACCTAGAACCTCCAGCCATTAGCTGCAAACCCAAGTCACTCTCTTCTCAGGTGATCCCAGCCCCTGGCAGCTATTTCTGCTCAGCGTGGGACTCCTACAACGGGCCAGTGCTCCCAAGCCACCTCTGGGCTAGCACATCACCATTGGTGGTCCCTCCTGCCCAACCCTGCTGCCTCCCTTTTCCCCTCTACAGGTGTTTCTTTCCAAGAAACCTTTGCACTCCCAACTCCATCTCAGTGTCTGCTTCCTGGAGAAGTTGGGAATGGGAGTGGAGCTGTCCAGGAAAGAAAGCAGCAGGGTGGACTTGTGGATGGGACCATGCACTGTTGGGGCAATGAGAAGGACCCTGTCCCTGGCCTGGGGCCCAGCTGTGGACACTTACCCCAGGGGTGGCTTGAGGGAAAGGGCCGGGAAAGAGGCTGGTGGAGGAGGCTGCACTGCCTCATCAGGAGGAGGGAGGAAATGATGAATGGAACTTTCCTTAACTAAGTTGCTGACTTAAGAGACATTGACATTAAGGTGATAATGACAGGCTGGGGGCAGTTAAATAATTGAGAACCGAGTGTGAGGGCCAGCAATCTCATTAACAACTTTAAAGCAATCCCCATCTCAGGTCCAAGAGCAGAAAACACTCAAGTTCAAACGGGCTGTACTTCAGATGATTAAGTGCTCAGCCGGGGCAGGACTGTTCTGCCTACATCAGGACCCTGGTAGGGACCCCGGGGAACCCCAGGGGGTGGGGACCTGAATGTGTGCATGCAGAATCTGACTCCTCAGAGGCCTTCCGCTACCTGAGCCTGCAGATGTGGCCCCCTCCCCAGCAGTGATGTGGAACTCTCCCGCACAAGACATCGGACGCCCGTTCCACACGCTTTCCAGGCCTCCAGGACTATAAGTCACAAATGTAGCTGGGACAGTACTGGAGAAAAAGGACTGCAAGGTTTGGCTGACATATACTGTGAAGTCTGCGGGCTGGGGAGTGGATTCTGAAGGTGTCCCTGGCACCATGGTGGTCCCCACATGACCGTTGCCGTCAATGGACAGAGCAGCGCCCCCAACCTGAGAAGGAACAGAAACTCGGGCTCAGACCCTCTAGAATGAGGGTAAGGGTCACTCCCCAAGGAAGACCCCTAAGATCTGCAGAGGGACAACGAGGAGGGTGTGGGCTGGAGAGTGGAGAGTGGAGACCAGAGGGGCTGAGCACCAGCTAAGGCCCCGAGACCAGTGGGGGCACATCCACCTCCCTCTGTCATCCAAGTATCCCCAGGAAGAGAGGCTGGAGAACCTCTGGAGGAGCCCCTTGTGCCAGGGAGCGAACCTGTTCACCCAAGAGTGTGGACTGTGGTCACACAGATCTCCCTTCCCAAAGAGAAGCCCTGCCCCATATAGGAGTGGGGCCAGCGGACTGCCTGCAACCATTAGAGGCTTAGGGTTTGCCTCAGATTTTACGGAGGTGGTGCCTTTCTCAGAGCGGCTGCAGTCACCCCCCCGAGCGAGGCTGTGTTCCTAGGGCCTGGTCACTTCTGCCCACATGGACTCCTCACCTGTGCCCCAGAGTTCTGTTCAGCAGGGAGACTTGGTCAGATCCCAGTCTATGCCGACTTCCTCCACTTCTCCTCTCAAAGAGGCATTACCCACCCCAGTCATAACCTTTGAACCCTCAGGAATCTCAGCATCTGCTTCCCGGAGATCCTCTCACCTGGCCATTATGTGATGACAAGCAGGATGACCGGGGAGGGTTGGTTTATTCACTCAGCAAATGTTTGGGGTTTGCACCTGGCTCAGCAAGAATCTGTCTACAATGCAGGAGACTCAGGTTCTATCCCTGGGTCAGGAAGATCCCCTGGAGAAGGAAATGGCAACTCACTCCAGTATTCTTGCCTGGACAATCCCATGGACAGAGGAGCCTGGTGGGTTACAATCCATGGGGTCGCAAAGAGTTGGACAGGACTGAGCAACTAACACATAGCTAGAATGGTAGGTACATTCCCTAACTGCCCTCATCCTCGCTCTCCTATCTATAAAATGGGATAAATGTAGAGCACTCCACCTCCCAGAGCACTGCTTCGAACATCAAACGTGTAGATGGTAACTGCTTGGTACACTGGCCAGTACACACTCAGTCAATACGAACTTCAACTGCTGTCCTTTTTTCTGAGCACTCCTTCAAAGTGTTTGCTCCATGGACCTTATATTTCTCTGTGGAAATCAGAATGCAGTCTGCATCCTGCAAGCATACCTTGTTTAATTATGCTTCGACTTATTGTACTTCGCAGATACTGCGTTTTTCACCAACTGAAGTTTTGTGGAAACCCTGCATCTAGCAAGTCTATCAGCACCATTTTTGCAACAGCATTATTTTAAAATTAGGTATATGCATTGTCCTTTAGACACCAGCTTCCCTGGTGGCTCAGACAGTAAAGTGTCTGCCTGCAATGTGGGAGACCTGGGTTCGATCCCTGGGTTGGGAAGATCTATTGGAGAAGGAAATGGCAACCCACTCCAGTACTCTTGCCTGGAAAATCCCATGGATGGAGGAGCCTGGTAGGCTACAGTCCATGGGGTAGCAAAGAGTCGGACATGACTGAGCCACTTCACTTTTACTTTAGACATTATGCTTTTACACACTTCATAGACTATAGTGTAAACATAACTTTTAAAATATTTATTTGGCTACACCAGGTCTTAGTTGTGGCATATGGGATCTAGTTCCCTGACCAGGGATCAAACCTAGGCTCCCTGCACTGGGAGCANTCGGACATGACTGAGCCACTTCACTTTTACTTTAGACATTATGCTTTTACACACTTCATAGACTATAGTGTAAACATAACTTTTAAAATATTTATTTGGCTACACCAGGTCTTAGTTGTGGCATGTGGGATCTAGTTCCCTGACCAGGGATCAAACCTAGGCTCCCTGCACTGGGAGCATGGAGTCTTAGCTGCTAGACTACCAGTTGTTATTCAGTCACTGAGTCATGTCTAACTCTTTGTGACCCTATGGACTGCAGCACTCCAGGCTTCCCTGTCCTTTGTTATCTCCCAGTGTTATGAGTTGCCTCTTTGCATCAGGTGGCCAGAGTATTGGAGCTTCAGCATCAGTCCTGAAAAGTCCCTAAACATAAGTTTTAGGAAACCAAAAAAAATTCACGACTCCCTGTATTCTGATGTCTGCTTTATTGCAGTGGCATGGCAAGGAACCCACAATACCTCTGAGGTCTGCTTGTATCCAAGGTCAGGATGAAGACCAACAGGCCTGAAGACTTGGAGCTATAAGGTCTGGGGACTATGGGCCAAAGGCCTGTGACTCGTGTGCTAGCTGACTGACTGGGATGAAAGGCAGGCTGCATACACAGCAGGGCAGCTCTCCCAGGAGCAGGCTGTCAGTCCCCTCCCAAGGCCCGTCCTAAAAGAAACCTCTATCTGTCCTGCCCATCTGAGCACGAGTCTGCCCCTTCGGCGACTGCTGACAGAGGGGTGGACACCCAGTGCTGGGGCGCTCATCTGAGCAGGGAACTGCCTTTCATCCCCAAATGGAAGGAACAGCCCTGCTGAGACATGGACACCCTGTCCCCAGATAGCATCAGACAAGGACCGGCTGCCCTCACACGTTGCTGTGGGAACAGAAAGATGTGCAGCCACTTTGGAAAACCGTCTGGTGGTTTCTCACAATGTTAAACATAGACTCACCATATGAGCAGGCAATTCTACTGAGGTGTATACCACAGGAAATGAAAACATATGTCCACACAAAGCCCTGTACACAGTGTTTATAGCAGCATTATTCACAGTAGCTCAAAGGTAGACACAACCCAAATAACCATCAACTGGATGAACACGTAAGCACTGTCCTACAACAGAATGCTATTCAGTTACAGAAATAAATAAGTACTCATACACACTGCAACCTGGATGAGCCTTGAAAACACTTATAAACGTTTGCATAGTGAAAGCAACTAGTCACAGAAGCCTACACAGTATGATTCCTGGATGGGAAATTTCCAGAACAGGCAAGTCCACAATGGTTGCCTGCACCTTGGGGGGGACAGTGCAGTGGGAAGTGGACCCTAATGGCTACAGAGTTTGGGGCGGCTGTGTTGACCTTTCTTTCTTCCTTTTGGCTGCACCTCACAGCATGCGGGATTCCCCAACCAGAGATCGAACCCCTGCCCCTGGAGTGGAAGCTCAGCATCCTAACCACTGGACCACCAGGGAAACCCCGGTTTGGAGGTTTGGAATGTTCTGGAATTATATAGTGGTGACGGCTGCACCACTCTGTGACTATACTAAACATCTCTGGACTGAACACCTTAAATGGGTGAATATTATGGTGTGTAAATAACACCTTAATAACATTGCTAAACAAAGTAATGAATAGACAGACGTGAGTTCGGTATAGCCCAGTGTGGAGAGAGACCAAACTCTGGACTGCTGGCCCTGAGGCTCCAGGGAGCATGGTGAACACTATTTGTGAAAACACTTGCCTGAACCCAGGGAGACTCCCAAGGCAAACACGGTTCTCATGCTTGCTGCTTGGGAAAGACAAATATACACTCGTGGACGTCTGCAGTGGCTTGTGTGAGCAACTCCAGCCATGGGGGTGTGTTTTTGGCACCACACACCCCATCCAGCTGCTGAGACCTCCTGGAAAACCCAGAAGCAGCTCTGGGTAGAGGCATCTTCCTGGAGGAGAGCCTCCTCCTCAGCCCAGCCCACAGGCTGCCCCTCCCACCACACGCCTGCCTGTCTGGCTCTTGTGCCTTACAGTGAGTGTCTGCCTCCGGGTCCAGGCTCTCCACAAACATGACTTCTTGCTGCTTAGCCTTTATGTTCAGGGAGCTTCGGGCAGCCACAGAAGAGAAGGTTCGTAGCGTTAACTGGACCTTCACGAGCCAAAGTACCCATGGGCCCAGCAGGATGCTCCCCATCCACACTCCAGCCTCTCGCTGGGTAAGGGTGTCAGCACACAACCGAGAAGCCCTCAGCTTAGCTCCCAAGCACTGCAGTGACCACAGGCTTCAGGGGCTGTACCGTCTCTGCACGCGTGCTCAGTTGCTCTGTCTAGTCTGACTCTTGGCAACCCCATGGACTCTAACCTGCCAGGCACCTCTGTCCGTGGGATTCTCCAGGCAAGAATACTGGAGTAGATTGCCATTCCCTTCTCCAGGGGATCTTCCAGCCCAGGGATCAAACCCCACCCCCATCCTCTGCGTTGGCAGGTGGATTCTTTACCACTGAGCCCCCTGGGAGGCCCTCTACTGCTTATTTACACGACTTCATTCCTGGAGCTGCGGTTGTGTCAGGCCTGCACTCCTGTATCATCAGCAGATGCAAAGGAAAGCAGGCGTCCAGCCTTGGAGCTGACGGGGTGTTCACATTCTAGGACGCTCCAGGGAGGTCTCTGGGTTACTGTGGCAACGTCCTGGGACAGCGTCCTGTACGCTCTGCATGGGGTCAAGAGAGGGAAGAGGAAGGAATGCTCCTCCACCCCGCCAAGCTTCAGCAGGACAGCCTGCCCTGGGCACAGGCACAGCGAGGGTTCCTTGAGTGAGGAGAGGGCATCTGGTCTCTCCCCCGGGGGCTGAACAGGGAACGCCCGGAGGCAGGGTGTACATTCAGAAGCCGTAGGCTCAGATCAGAATCCCAGCCCGGCCACTCACTGGCCGTGTGACCCTGGCTAAGCATCTAGCCCAGGCTGGGTTCATCATCATTAGGCACCCCCCACGCTGGAGGACCCCATCCTGACCCCCAACAGCCTGTGTGCATCGTGCAGGCCTGTGACTCCATACAGGGGATCAGGGCCTGGGTTCTTTGAGTCTCTTTCCCTCATGGCCCCGTCTATGCAACCATGGTCTGCTTACGTGTGGTGCCCAGACTGACCCAATCTCCTGCCAGCCAGTCACCAGCTCTGCTATGAGGTCGCTCCAGAGCCTCTGCTGCTAGACAGACGCATGCATCACCATTGGGCCCTTCAAGACCTACTGACAAATAAAAACAACCCTTGCCATGTGCTCAGGGGAACAGAGGGGACCCTCCCTACAGCCCCCTGCCCCACTGCCCACATCCGTTTTCTGAGCTCCCCATGGGAACCACCAGGAGGCCAGGGCTGGGTGGCTGGCATGGAGCACTGGCAGGCTCCCTACAAGCTGAGCCGGACAAACAGCAATGTTGCATGTGCCTCGTGCCAAACCTGTGTTGTACCCAGAGCCTGGCATGGGGGCTCTTAGGGGGTGGGCACAGGCCACCTGAACCGTGGGCCTGCCCATCACTGTGGCCGGTGGCTCACTACCCCAGAAGAATGTGAGCAGGAGATGCCCAGGGCACAAGGAAGGAGGTGAGGTAGGAGGGACCAGGAATGGTGCCCCAGGGCTCTGCTTCTAGGCAAGTTCCTTCTCCACTCTGAAACCTGTCTTCCTCCCACCCTGCTCTCAGGAGTCAAATGCTCACCACTGACTTCTCCGGCCTGGACACCTTTTCTTCCTTGAGGCTGTGAGGGAGCCCAAGTGTATGGAAGGGGTGGTGAGGGAGGCTTGTGGGATGAGTAGAGTGGGCCCAGCTGCTGATGCAGGGGTCCCGGGGACCTCAACCTCCTTCTACCCTCCCTGTGTGCATGGTGTGCCCTGATCCCTAATGACCCTTCCTATCACCCTTCTCAGGGAGGCTCTGAGCATGCAAGCAGACAGGGGTGACCCAGGATGAGATGTTACAAGGGTCCCTCCTGCTTGCTGGCCTGGTGCTCACACTTTCCATCCTCAGAACATGAGCCACAACTTGGTCCCCACTTTTCTCTAGAATGCTGGAGTCAGAGAGGTTAGGAGAACACAGCCGGGTCTGCCTGACCAGCCCTGGGTGGTGAGGGTGGCTAAGGGGTCCCAGGATGTGCCTCCTAAGTTGTTCCTGGGCTCTTTTTCTCAAGTTTGCTGTCTTTTTGTTTTTTTAGATTTATTTTTGGTTGCACTGAGTTTTCATTGCTTTGTGTGCGCTTTTTTTTTAGTTGCAGTGCGCGAGGGCTTCTCTTGTGACCAAGAAGAGGCTCCAGGCACGCAGGCTTCAGCAGCTGTGCCACACGGGCTTAGTTGCTCTGAGGCATGTTGAATCCTCTCAGACCAGGAATTGAATCCATGTCTCCTGCACTGGCAGGTGGACTCCCAACCACTGGGCCACCAGGGAAGCCCCTTGATACTTAGGGACCAAGTGTCTGGGTCTGCCAGGGTCTCAACTCTGCTCACTGTCCCACCCAGCTGGACCTAGAAAGGCAGGCCAAGGCTGCTTAGCTACGTCTGCTTCTTAACACATTATTTGGCTGCACTGGGTTTTTGCAGCATGAGGGATCTTCAACCATCACTGGTGTATGTGAACTCTAAGTTGCAGCTTGTGGAATATAATTCCTTGACCAGGAATTGAACTTCTGCCTCCTGCATTGGGAGCACAGCGTCTTAGCCACTGGACCACAAGGGAAGTCCCCAAATACACTTCTGTTTACTCCCCATAGCATGCTTCATCACCAGGAGACTCAGCTGGGTAGGTGGTAGGCTGCGAGAGGAGAGGAGATGGGGAAGGGGCAGGGGGAGGGAAGGAGAGGGAGAGGGAAGAGGAAGGGAGGGATGAAGGAGAAGGGAAAGGAGGGCATGGGGGTCCAAAGACAAATGAATCTCAACCCACCAGAGCTCTGGGAGCCTCCAGGGAAAACAGCCCTGCAGGCCCCGGGGCAGGGAATGCACTTCCACTGGATTCACAGAGATGAGAACTTGAGGATGCCGCCTGGCTGTGCAGGATCAACCCTGCTCCTCTTGTCTTTACTCCCAGACCACAGAGGCCCTGAGCACACCTGTTCGGGGCTTCCCAATCCCTGGAAGACTGCCTGGAAGACTCCTAGTAAGACTGGAAAACTCCCAAAGCCAGCCCCCTGCCTCCAACCCAGCCCACCTGTAACTCCTCAGCCCCCTCCTGGCTCCTCACTCTGTCTGGGCAATGTCTCCCTCTCAGAGGGTGGACATCTACCCTTCCCATGTGTGCATCAGGTCCTGGAGGAGAGGAGGGGACAGTCAAGGTCCTGCCTTGCTGGCATGTTCCCAGCTTCAGACCATAAACTTGATTCCTGCTTTATCTATGACCACCTATCTATTACTAACAACTCATCTGTTGTTTTGCTGCTACTAAGCCATGTGCATGCGTGCTAAGTCACTTCAGTCCTATCTGACTCTGTGACTCCATGCACTGCTGCCCTCCAGGCTCCTTTGTCCATGAGATTCTCCAGGCAAGAATAATGGAATGGGTTGCCATGACCTCTTCAAAGGAATGATCCCAACCAGGGATTGAACTTGTCTCCTGTGGCTCCTATACTGCAGGTAGCTTCTTTACCGCTGAGCCACCAGGGAAGCCCCTACTAAGCCATAATACCTGTGAGGTCAGTGGCCAGGCCAGGGATTCTTTCTCAGCTGCTTATCAGTCACAAAGTGGCTTTCTGTGGCAACTTGCCCCTCACCTGCTGCAGGACACAGGCGGCAATGGAACCCTGGGCAGGGTTCTGTGTAGCTTCACACTCGACCTTAGTAAGGGACATGTGTGTGAGCACGCTGAGTTTCTTCAGACATGTCTGATTCTTTGCAACCCTATCGACTGTAGTCCGCCAGGTTCCTCTGTCCATGGGATTCTCTAGGCAAGAATACTGGAGTGGGTTGCCACATCCTTTTCCAGGGGATCTTCCTGACCCAGGGATCAAACCTGCATCTCTTGGGCATTGGCAGGCAGGNGTGGCGTGCCTGTCTTTGCCAGTCCCTGACCGGGCCAGTCAGTGGTGGACTCAGGCCGAACACTGTTCGGTGTCTCATCCACTTGGAAATGAGCCAGTCTTTTTTTTTTTTTGCGAGGTCGATTGACCGAGAGCATATTTCTTCAGTTGTAAATAGTTCCATGTTTTTGTTTTACTGGTAGGTGGAGGGGAGGGTGGGAATATAAATTCGTTGCATGAGACCTTTAGTAGAAGCATGTTCCCTCTGACAGGGCATTGTGGTGAACATAAGCACCTTGGTAACTAAATCCCTTTAAGTAGGTATAAAGGTTTTAGTTCTGTATTACGTTACTGTAAAAGCTTAGGTTTATTTTTGTAGGACTTCATGGCTAAGAATTAGAGCATAGCAATGGGGTTGCTCTGTTGGAGTAATGTAAACTTGTAATTATAAATAAACACGCAGACCTTTAAAACTCTTCTCTTGCTCTAGGAATAGTCCTGTTGATTCTGTTGCCTGCATTACATCAGGGTTAACATGACTGTCCCCCATGCACGCTGTGCGTGTGCTGTTCAGGCCGTGAGCAGGTCAGATCTCTGGGGACACCTGGTGCTGTGAGCAAGACCTGGTAGGTCTGGGTGTGGGCCATCAGCTAGGCCCTTTTGGGGTGAGTGATCCTGCTCTCTGGATGCTTGGGACACTGGTTTAAAGAACCAGCTTCAAAAGGCTTACTACCTTAATGCAGCTTCCACACCCCCAGAACTTCATGTTGATGCTTTATAATGTGTTACAGGGCTGGACCCTTGGACCACAGAGAAAAGCAGAGACCTGGCCCGCTTCCACATGGAAGTGCCTCACATAACTGTTAGTGGGCATCCAGGTGGTTTCTCAAAGGCAGTCTCAGGGCAGGGCCAGGCAGCAGGTGGACCCAGCCTTGTGTTCCGGCCAACATCCTCTTCTGGGCAGTCCACCACTCCTAGCAGGTCCTGAGTCCTGGTGGTAGTTGCAGAATTTGAACAAATTCTTGGCAACTTTCCATTCGGGCGACTGACATCTTTGACCAGTGAAAAATGAATACCTTCCACAGTTGACCTGCTGGATACAACCAGCCTAAACACTAGTTCTAAACTAGGTAGATGACTCCACACTCAAGCTCAAGTATTTCCCTGCTAGAGATTAGTTTACCACCTATGACTAACCTTGCTATTAAAAATTTAAACTGACAATCATTGTGACACTTCAGGCTGAGTTTACAATGCATCTAGGCCTTTTCACTGTTTTGGCTGTGCTATGTGGCTTATGGGATCTTAGGTTCCTGACCAGGGAGTGAATGAATGGGGGAGGGGGGCTCTCAGCAGTGAAAGTGCGGAGTCCTGCCCCTGGATCACCAGGGAATTCCCTTTACTCTTTAGAAGTCTGATGGATGGATATAACCCATTGAACTGAGAACTCAGTTCAAGAAAAGCCACAGACAAGACAGAGCAGAGCCCTGGAGTACTGCCAGTGCAATCAGAAGAGGCCACTAGCCCAGAGACTCAAGAAAGCTCTCTGGGTTCTCCTGTGGTACCGGAAGCCAGAAGGCAATGCCATCACTAAAGCTGGTGGTAGAGCCCACAAGAGGCAGAAAGCTATGCAGGCAAAGGGTGGTAGGGGTTTTTCTACTGAGGCAAAGTTTAGGACCATCACTTACTCTGTAAGTGGGCTGGAAGCTAAAAGGATAATCTTTCTGGTTAAAAAGGGAGTGAGGGTAGGGACCAGAAGTCTTAAGGATCAAAACAGGAGGAATGCTGACCTGATTTACTAGAACCAGAAATTCAAGACCAGTTCCAGAGCTGTGTTGCAAAGTGAGCTCCAGGTTTAAACTGAGCGCAGTCTGTCCTTGTATGACAAAGTGTGAGAAGAAACGGTCATCCTGCGTCTAGAACCCTTAAACTGGAGAAACCCCAAGTTTCTGCCTCCATGGCACCTCTTGTCTACTGCCCTGTACAGCCTTTCCATAAATCCCAAGGGAGGGATCCCACTCAACCATCACCTTGTCTTAGAGCCTGGTGAGGAGGAGCAGAAAGGAATGCTCCAGAGACCCAAAGTGAGCAAGTTCCCTAAAGAGCTAGCCATACACCTAAAAGATGCATTCACCTCTGAAAGAAAGGTTAAAAAATAGGCAAATTTATTGTAGGACACCTGGACAGTATGGTTAAGTGGAATGGAGACGCGTATGTATCCTTTTGGAAATCAGCCATGATTTGAATTTAAAAATCGTTACAAGCAAACTTTCATTTCATCATGATGCTTTCTTTTGTTTCTTCTTTTCATTTTCTTCTTTTTCTTTTTCAATCTCAGCAACGTATTTCTCAATCTCTTCAGGATTTAAAATCTACCGAAGGAACAGTGTATGGTTAGCCACACAAGGTGCCCCCAAACCTAAGTCCCAGATGCCCCCTCTGGCACTAGAGCAGTTCTGAACATGCACTGCCCCCTGCCCTGACCACTGGGACAAGGTGGAACCGACGTGTAGATGGTCAACGTGGGAATGCTCTTTTCCGCTCGTGTGGGGACCCTTGGAAAGAACATTTCTTGGCACTAGAGCGGTTCTGAACATGCACTGCCCCTGCCCTGACCACTGGGAATGCACCCAAAGAAAACAGCAAACCAACTTGGTAATTACCTTGAGGGGTTGATCTCGCCTCATGACAGCAAGCTCTATGTTTTTGCCACCTGACTGAACCACCTTCGAGGGGAGAAAAGAGCATCAGACACCTCACCCACCTCGACTAGACTTGGTGCCCTGTGAACCTGAACCCAGAACTGCTGCACAACAGGAGGGGTGGACACGAGGTGCCCTGGCTGCCCACTGATGTGGCCCAGTGGGCTATCTGCATGCCTCTGATCTTGGCACAGCTGGGTTTAGGCAGGCTTGCTGTCCCTCCTCCTGCGGGCAGATGGACTCAGGGCCCTGCCAACTGCTTGCAGCCTGCCCCATCACCCAGGCCTGACGCCTGGGCCCAGCCTAGCCTCAAAGCTGTAATCCCCCTCTGCGTCTTTGGCTTCACCCCCAGCACCTCCAAGGTCTTGACAAAGTCCAAGACCTCACAGCTCCCATCCATTATTCCCAGTTCTTCTGACTCTAGCAATAGCTTGAGCCTCAGAAAGTCTGAACTCTAGGCCAACTTAGCCACTTGGTTCAACCTGACTGCCCCAGATGTATAAGGAGCTGACAAAGCACCACAGTGGTGCCTGGTGGTATCGTGAGTGCCTGTGCCTCTCCTTGTTGCCTATACATTAGGCTGTTCCATCCCATGCTGTCCATTCCCCAGACCAAGTACCACCACCACCACAGCATGAGTGTCTTCATCTTACCCAGGTTTCAAATACAAACTTACTTCCAGAAGGGCCTTGATAACCAGCTTAATAGTCAGATCATCTGTTTCAATGGCTTCGTCAGTATAATTCTTCTCCAGGAATTCACGCACTGACTTGGCACCCCGGCCTATAGCATTGGCCTGAAACAGGGATGTGTGTGACATGGCACAGAATGCAACGATCCAGAGACAGCCAGTGCCACCCTGCTCCTGCGTGCTGTCGAGAGGCAGCCAGGCTGGGGGAGACCCAGCCCCATGGCTTCTTTTTGCAAAGGGCTATTGGAGTTGGTGCTCATGCACACCAAGAATGGGATTCTAATGGAAAACACATGGGCATCTTGCATACGCCACGTGTCCTTACAGCTCACTGTCCTTTGCTCCCAAGTGTCAACGGTGAACAACTTCCTGGCTTCCACATCACAAGTGTCATGAGCACACAACGTATGTATGCGCACATCCCTCTGTAGGATGAAGCCAGCTCAAGGTCCCAACAGCCTCCAAAACTACTTCTACAGGCAACATGGCCCCAAGCCCCTTTTTAGTTAGGGACTCACCTTCCAGGCATGGTATGTGCCCGAGGGGTCAGTCTGATAGAGTCGAGGGGTGCCATCAAAGTCAAAACCCACAATGAGGGCAGAGATGCCAAACGGCCGGCGCCCGTTGCTCTGCGTGTAGCGCTAGTGGAGAAAGATACAGTGACACTGCAGCCTCCGCATGGAGGCTGGCAAGAACCCACCTCAAATAAAACACCACGTTCCAAAAACAGACTTTAACAAAAGGATGAAAATAAGCCCACGTTCAGGTTACTTGTAATTCAAGTGAAAAATGAAATGAGCCCATGGTTTTTCAGCATTCCTTCTTCCTGTGCTACATTTCCATTCTTAGAACTGCATCATGGAGCTGGGGTTCCTTGGAGTTACTTTGACAGCAGACACAATCTGGCTACATACCAGGTTCACAGGTGACTAAGATTCCACCAAGAGTGGGGGTGGCTTTTAGTTCCCTCACAACTATTTGGTGACGTCATTCAGAACTAAACAAAAACTACATCATGTCCCTCTAGAAATATAAATCTGGACTACTCCAGGCCACTAAATATGAACACCACAAATGCCACTGAAAAGGATACACAACAGTGAAACTGCAGATGAGGAAGTCAAGGTTAGGACTGTGCCTGTGGAACAAGTACAGTTTCCCGATTTGCCCACAGTGATGTCCTGTGGCAGGACGCTCCAGGACACAGCTCATCACCAGAGCCAAGTCACACCAGGAACACCTACCTGCTTCAGACTGGCAATATAACGCGTGATGTACTCCACGGTGACCGGGTCCTCCACGGTCAGTCGGTGGCTCTGGCATTCCACGCGGGCCCTGTTAATGACTATTCTTGCATCAGCAGTGAGACCTGCAAGGATCACAAAGACAATGCCCCCTAAGCCATGCCTCATCTGGACAACTGTCAAGGATGGCGCAGATCACATGAATGGACAGCAGATAACCTTGGGCATGTTCTAAAACAGGTCCTGACTGGCAGCACCAAGGTTACTCTGAGCCCCACAGTGGAACCACCAGCCTCCGTGAAATCCTGAGAAAGCTGCATGGGTAAGGAGCTATGGGGGCTAGGCTACACACACACTAAGTCTTCAAGTCAGTCTCTAGGGAAACTGGGATTTTCCTGCTGAAGAAGGAAATGAGTGACACCACAGAAATGCAAGAACACTGCACATCCCGAGAGCCCCACTTCATAGGTACACGGTTAACTGTGGACAGCTGACCTTTCTCCTGACAGCAGCAATGAGGAGACACCACAGCCCCTCTTTTTGGAACCATTGATTCATTTAGCCCCTCTGCTTCAGCCTCCTGGGGAGGATCGTACCCCTAGCCCTTTTCTTCGAAGCCAAATTTTTCTCTTAAACGATTCCGGTTTACCCAAATCACATGCCCCCCATAGTCCTTTCACTAGGTTAACCTCCAGAGGGCCATTCTTCCAAGAGACAGGGACACGGTGCTGGCCCCAGACTCACCGGCAAATGCCATGCAGACATTATCATCCAGAGCACATATCTTCCGCACTGTCCTTTCATCCTGCAGTTTGGCCACTGACTTCTTCTCCACACCAAGAACAACAATGTCTTTTCCTCGAACACCGACCTTCAATAAATATCAATGGGGCACTTACGAAACTGACCAGAGGTTTTGCCACCAGAGACACAGCACTAAGAGCAGATGGCCCTGTGAGCACCCTTGAGGGGCACGCAAACCTTGCAAACTGTGGCTGTTAATCCACTTTCGGGAGAGCCAGCCCAGGCATCACCATCTAGGCACCTAGCCTTGTGCCTTAAAATACTGACATGTAGTTAAGGAAAAACTGCTATATAATCCATGTATTTGTGAACATGTGTCATTTCAACCCAGTGAATCAGAGTCTCTGTAAAGCTTGAGCATGAGTCCCTAACAGTGAAGTCAGGTGTTCCAAAAGCAGTGTTCCTGTGATTATGAAACTACCCGAATCCTTCCCTCTCTCTCCTGTGCCTTGTCTTTTCTCTTTTTTGATTATACCACCAGGCTCAAGGGATCCTAGTTCCCTGACCAGGGACTGAACCTGGGCCACAGCAGTGAAAGCACGTAGTCCTAACTACTGGACCACCAAGAACTCCCCCTCCTGCACTTTTGAAATCAATGTGCACAGCGGTGGAGAAGTGCCTGGTATGGTATCAGGTGAACAACATACCAACTATTACTGGGAGGCCCATGGCTCTCTGCTTACACCCGACACTATAGCAGAAAAAAAAGATATTTTAAATACATGGGAGGGGGCGGGAATCACATTGGCTGCCAGTTAACCCACTCAAAGCACAGCAGACACAAACGAGACAGTCACTTGTAAAAGCAACTTCTCTCAGTTTGGACAGGGTATCTCAGCCTTGGCCCTACAGGCACCTGAGCCAGCTAATTCTTCAATGTGGGGGGCCAGGTCCGAGCCCTGTTGGATGTTTAGAAGTCTCCATGTCCCGTGCAAAGCAGCACCGTGTGGCAGCGTTTCAGATTTCAAGGAGCTTTCTCATAAACTGTCTGCAAAGGCCAGGCCCAGAGGCAGTAGTCAGGGCAAGCAGAGGCAGCCACCTGGCTGGCCCATGGTGGAGGGTTGTCAGTTGACACTCCCCCAGTGGTCTTCAAGCTGAGCTGAGGTAGGTCAGAAAGTGGATCTGGGGGCCTTAATTTCAAGATTAATGAAATAAAACTTCAAAATTCACAGAACCGTCTCTGCCTACTCAGGCCTCTGAAACACTAAATGATTAAGAAAAAAAAA
>SJYA01001897.1:1530574-1566541 GCA_006410615.1 Neotragus moschatus | reverse complement strand
TTTTTTTGGTGTTTTTGACAGCTATGTTAACTTTCTTTTCTAACCTGCGGTCCTCTGCAGTATGTCTTGGTTTCTGTGAACCTGTTTTTCCCCTGAAGGAATTCACTTCGATGGCCGCGGCCCTTCTTCCTTGATGACCTGCGGGGACCTGGTGGACTTGTCCTCAGCCTCTTGACTGTTTGAGACGACTTTTGCTGTGACTGGTTTTGACAAACGAGGAGCCTCATAAATGCTAAATGGGGAAGAGAGGACTTAAGAAGCAAGAGAAATACAGGTTTAAAAGTAGAGCATTCTTATTTGTTTGGTTAACCCTTATGGGGTGCTCACTGGTTTTATTCTGAGGGCTTTGCAGGTCTCAACTCCTTTAATGTCTCGAGTTACTATTGTCCCCATTTTACAGATCAGGAGACAGGTATAGGGAGGCTGCGTGCCTGCTGGTACACGGTAGAGCCAGAAGTCACACCTGGACAGCAGCTCCAGGGTCTGCCCTGATAGTGACACTCTGTGTCGGACTCTTGGTTGGGCAGAGAGTCAAGCATGTGACCCAGACGCACATGTTGGCAGCCCAAGGGGCTCTGAGGACCCTGAGTTTTGGAGCTAAGTGTGACGAGTGCAGTCACTGTTACTGAAGCTGCCTTGGCGACAGCATTCACCCAGTTGTTTGCACTTTGCAAGTCTCTAGGCAGAAGTGTGTGTTTGAGCACTGCTCCCAAACATCAGATCAGAAAGACCGCATCGCAGGGCAGAAGGTCTGCATGCTGACCATTGGAGTTGGGTCTTCGGCTTAGGCTGTCATCTGGTTTGACCTTTTAGGGCTAGCAGTCTGTGTAGTCACCTTGGTGTCTTGTCAGTGTATATACGCAGAGCTCTCTTACTGGTATTCTGAGAGGGCATCAGAGATACATGTTCTGCACTCATATAAACTGTGTCCACAGTATGTGCTCATGCTCAGAGCATTGAGAAAAAGCCAGGGGTTCCTTAGAAGCCTACTTGGTAGTGAGACAGCAGGTAGTACACTCTTGTCCTTAGAGTATGTTTGGACCGGAGCTTGCCAGGCAAACTCCTACTCAACTTTCAAGGCCCCACTGAAATGCCCCTTACTTGTGTACCCTTGGCAGTCATGTGGTAAGTGCAGCGTTTTCANGGTAGTGAGACAGCAGGTAGTACACTCTTGTCCTTAGAGTATGTTTGGACCGGAGCTTGCCAGGCAAACTCCTACTCAACTTTCAAGGCCCCACTGAAATGCCCCTTACTTGTGTACCCTTGGCAGTCATGTGGTAAGTGCAGCGTTTTCACATGTCACTTGGGCTCCCAAGTTTTGTGTTGCTGACCTGCTCCTGTTGTGTCCCCAGGCTGGCAGAGTGTCCAGCACAGTCAGTGCCTAGCATGTGCTGGAGCATCTGTGACCCTGGTTCCATCAGTCAAGCGTTTGGGATGGGCAGTTATAGGCCCATCCTACGGCTGTTGTAACAGATTGCCACAAACAGGGTCATTTAAAACAGCTGCAATTAATTTTCTTACAGTTCCAAGGGCTGGAAACCCAAAGCCATGGTGTTGGCAGTGTTGCTTCCTTTCTGGGGTTCCGAGGCAGGATCTATTCCAGGCTTTTATCTTGAGTTTCTGGCAATTGCTGGTGGTCCTCGGAGCTCCTTGGCCTAGTAGATGCATAATGCTGGCCTCTGCCTCCATTTTCACCTGGCCCCCTTCCTGTGTGTCTATGTCCAATCTCCCTCTTCTCATGAGGACACCAGGTGTGGGATTTAAGGCCCACCCTAATCCTTCCCTGTTGGCTTAGATGGTAAAGAATCCACCAGCAATGAAGGACACCTGAGGTCAATCCTGGTTCGGGAAGATCCCCTGTAGAAGAGAGTGGCAACCCACTCCAGTATTTTGGCCTGGAAAATCCCATGGACAGAGGAGCCTGATGGACTACAGTCCATGGGGTCACAAAGAGTCAGACGTGACTGAACAGCTAACACATTAATCCATGTGACCTCAAATATAAGTTGATTACTTTCCCAAGGCCCTAGTTGCCAAATAAGGCCATGGTCCCAGATACTGGGAGTTAGGACTTGACCAGGTAATTTTGAGGGACACAGTTCAACTCCTGAAGGAGGACACATGTGGCAGCATATCAGATAAGGAGGGCCAAAGAGTGGGGATAGGAAGGGTCTCAAGGTTGAGAGTCACCAGTGGTCCCGCCTGTGGTCTGCAGGGAGGAGAGCAGGCGGTGTTCAGTGGCTCAGTCACGTCTGACTCTTTGTGACCCCGTGGACTGTACATGCCGGACTTCCCTGTCCTTCACCATCTCCCAGAGTTTGCTCAAGCTCATGCCTGTTGAGTCGATGATGCCATCCAACCATCTCATCCTCTGTTGCCGCCTTCTCTGCCTGCTTTTAGTCTTTCCCAGCATCAAGGTCTTTTCTGATGAGATGGCTCTTCACATCACGCACCAAAACTGGCGGGACTAGAAGGGCCAGCCTGATTAGGGGTGCCTCAGTCATGGACTCAGTGGTCTTGCTTGCAGTGCCCAAGTGTAGTGTGAGGGCAGGTGCAATCCAGATGAGAACCACGGGGGACATGATTTGACCAGAGGGTCAGAGTTGGAGGTGGGCAGTATCCCCAGGAAAAGCCAGTGACTCTGTACCTGGCCAGCTGACCTATAGGCCAGGACCCGCCCTGAACTGCTCTTTCCGGCTGGGGACCCAAGACCATGCTCTGGATGTCACTGGTGGGGGTTGGGGTGCTGCTGTCTCTGCAGCCTGTGTGGCTGGGCCGGGGCATGTTGGAGGGGACCTTGACTGCTTTGCCTTGGCCGACATGTAGGTGCCTCCCTGCTGCTTGGCACATAGTAATTGCTTAATAAATGTGAATTTTATCATCACTGTTTATATTAGTTTCCTCAGCTTGTTTCCTCAGCTGAAGAGCGGGGATAGCATCTTGTCCCTCTGCACCCGAGCACCTTGTGCTGGGTAAACAGGCCCTGTGGAGCTTATGGAGGGGTGGGCAGTTGTGTGTTTGATGATGTGGGTCAGGCACGGAAGAGAGACCAGCAGGGTGGCTGCCCAGCCCCAAGGACCTCTGTGCCCAGGGACAGGGTGAGAGCACAGGGTTAAGGGGTGACCCATTTTGGGGGGGAATGCACTGTACTCTCTCAGACCTGACTTGCCTTAAAAATGTATGCTAATTCATGGGGGAGGTTGATTGGCCCTTTTAAAATTCGCAACTGAGAGGGTCTTGGGGACTCGGAGCTTCCTGTGAACTTTGCTGTTGATTATCTCAGGCAGTAATTACTGAAAGCACTTTCTCCCCAGTGAACAGAAGCCTGAGAAGGGTCTCCCGGGGTGGAAGTGGTGGTGTCCCCTCACCGTAGTCTCTGGAACCAGACCTGGGAGGGGAGACAGGGTGCTGCCCCTGAGCGCACTTGAACCTGTGCTGTGGAGGCTCTGAGTGCAGCCCCAATGGGTGCTCTCAGGGAGGGAACAGCCCCGGCCCAGCCTCTGCCCTTCTGCCCAGGCACTGCCCCAACCCAGGTGTTGTCCTGGGAGCCCCCTGGTGGAGAATGGAAGCCTCTGGATAAAGTACAGGCCGTACACACCCACACATACCCCCACCCCTCTGCAAGCCCGCCGCCTCGGGGCTGTGTCTCTCTTGCAGAGCCTGGAGGTGGAGGGAGGGGGAGGCAGCCAGGAGCCCTCCGACATTCATTCGCAGGTTTCCCCACTGTGCCCTGCCCATGGCCCTGGCCCTCTGCCCCAGCCTGCTCCCCAGGCCGGCGGGCCCTGTGCTGGGAGTTGGATGACAGCGTCCATGCGGTCCCCAGGCTTTGAGTAGAAGCCGCCTTCCCACCCCCGCAGTGAGGGGACCTAGCGCTGGTGTCCCCAAGTGGCAGGACCAGGGCAACATCAGGCCAGTCTGGACCACCTGATCTGTGGCGGGCACCATGACTGTGTGCCCTGCTGTGTGAACATGACAGGAGTCAGAAGGCCCCAGGGCAAAGATGCTGGATGTTTGTGCAGCTGAGGCTCCTGAAATGTGGCCCCAACCCCTTGGCCAACATGGCTCCTGAGCAGATGGGTGACTGCGCTGGGACTGCAGGGCTGGTGGATGGGCAGTGGGCCGAGGGGTCTGCAGTGAGGGTGGAGCTATGGCAGCTCACAGCTCAGCACCCCCCTCCCCCACTTCCACCCCCAGGCCTTGGGTCCCTTGTTTTAAGGAAGATGGCATGGTTGGATCCTTTCAACTGTACTTGTGGTAACACGTGATCACCTGGTACAGGAAGGCTAGCCACCTTGTAAGTAAGTGATGGTTTCAGCCTTTTGATGGTATTCTTGACATTGAGCAAAAGTGATGAGTAGATTCTGAAGGGCAGGTGATCCCAAACTGCAGGAGTCCAGGGTCCTGTGAAGAAGGAAGGGAGCCAGGCTCACAGGGGCAGAGTGACAGTGACTGAATAATGTGGGGGCCCCACATCCTTGAGGAGGATGGACATATGTTTGCAGCTGCGTGCATGTTAACATGGATCACAACAAACTGTGGAAAATTCTTGAAGAGATGGGAATACCAGGTCACCTTACCTGCCTCCTGAGAAATCTGTATGAAGGACAAGAAGCAACAGTTAGAACCAGACATGGAACAACAGACTGGTTCCAAATTGGGAAAGGAATACATCAAGGCTGTATATTGTCACCTTGCTTATTTAAATTATATGCAGAGTACATCATGAGAAATGCTGAGCTGGATGAAGCACAAGCTGGAATCAAGACTTCTGGGAGAAATATCAGTAACCTCAGAAATGCAGATGATACCAAAACCTTATAACAGAAAGTGAAGAGGAACTAAAGAGCCTCTTGATGAGGTGAAAGAGGAGAGTGAAAAAGCTGGCTTAAAACTCAGCACTCAAAAAACTGAGATCATGGCATTCATCCCATTACTTCATGGCAAATAGATGGGGAAACAATGGAAACAGTGACAGACTTATTTGGGCTCCAAAATCACTGAGGACAGTGAAGTCACTGCAGCCATGAAATAAAAAGATGCTTGTTCCTTGGAAGAAAAGCTAGGACAAACCTGGACAGTATATTAAAAAGCAGAGATTTCACTTTTAATAAAGGTCAGAATAGTGAAAGCTATGGTTTTTCCAGTAGTCATGTACAGATGTGAGAGTTGGACTATAAAGAAGGCTGAGCACCAAAGAATTGATGCTTTCGAATTGTAGTCTGGAGAAGACTGTTTGGAGTCCCTTGGACGNGGCTGTATATTGTCACCTTGCTTATTTAAATTATATGCAGAGTACATCATGAGAAATGCTGAGCTGGATGAAGCACAAGCTGGAATCAAGACTTCTGGGAGAAATATCAGTAACCTCAGAAATGCAGATGATACCAAAACCTTATAACAGAAAGTGAAGAGGAACTAAAGAGCCTCTTGATGAGGTGAAAGAGGAGAGTGAAAAAGCTGGCTTAAAACTCAGCACTCAAAAAACTGAGATCATGGCATTCATCCCATTACTTCATGGCAAATAGATGGGGAAACAATGGAAACAGTGACAGACTTATTTGGGCTCCAAAATCACTGAGGACAGTGAAGTCACTGCAGCCATGAAATAAAAAGATGCTTGTTCCTTGGAAGAAAAGCTAGGACAAACCTGGACAGTATATTAAAAAGCAGAGATTTCACTTTTAATAAAGGTCAGAATAGTGAAAGCTATGGTTTTTCCAGTAGTCATGTACAGATGTGAGAGTTGGACTATAAAGAAGGCTGAGCACCAAAGAATTGATGCTTTCGAATTGTAGTCTGGAGAAGACTGTTTGGAGTCCCTTGGACGTCAAGGAAATCAATGCAGTCAATCCTAAACGATATCAGCCCTGAATATTCATTGGAAGGACTGATGCTGAAGGTGAAGCTCCAGTACTTTAGCCCCTGATGTGAAGAACCGACTCGCTGGGAAAGATAGAAGGCAGGAGAAGAAGGGGATGACAGAGGATGAGATGGTTGGATGTCATCATCGACTCAATGGACATGAGTTTGAGCAAACTCCAGGAGATGGTGAAGGACAAGAAAACCTGGCATGCTACAGTCCATGGGGTTGCAAAGAATTTGACACAGCTGAACAACTGAACAACCACAACCATGTTAATGTGCCTTACCATGTCCTTAGGGTCTGAACACACGTGTCAGACATAGAGGGAGGACCACAGGGTGGGGCCAGCCCTCTCAAGGACACCATAGGAGTAAGGTTTGGGGTTTTTTGAAACCCACATATCCGATTCACAGATTCATCCATCAGGCATATGTTTGTTGGAAAGGGTCCCGTCAGCATTCATCAGCAGGGTCTGTGGCCTGGGGGCTCCTAGTTATCCTCTGGGGTGGCAGGTGGCAGCTGCCTGTGTGCTGGTGGGAAGGAGCCCTGATAGATTAGCAAAATGTCAGCCCTGAGAACCATGGTGGGAGGAAGGTCAGCCACCCAGACACGCTTACCCAGCTCTCCAGTCGTCCCTTCCACAGCTCAGGTGGCTCCCAGGAATTGTCTCACATGGAGTTGACCCCACGTGTGGAGGCATGCACTGCGGTCTCCTTTGTAGCCACAGAAGCCCCTGAGTACCATGTGTGTGTTTTGTGGAATTCTCTGGTGCTTAGGAAACAATGAGGGGGTCCTTTGTGGCTGAGACAGGGACGGTGGGAGACCAGCGGGACGGAAATGTGCCGCATGTGTGCACAGCGGGGACGGGGAGATGCTTCCAGAACCAGCCGAGGTTGGCTGAGTGGCAGCCAGGGGTGGGGGTTTGGAGGCCCACCCTCCCCCTGGGCCCACCTAGACTTCAGCACATCCGTGAATTTCTTCCCATTTCGAGGGCACAGCCTTTGTTAATTATAAGAACAGGCACAAGGACATTGTGAAGGGTCTTTCTGCCCATTGTGGGGTGACCTGATCACCCCTTGGCAGCAAGTTTCAGGGCCTCCAGGTCCCTCTGTGCCCCTCTGTTCCCTGATGGCTCCAGTCCCTGTACCCCACCCTCTTGTGGGGTCTAGGACCCCTAGTCCCTCCTCTTCCCAAATTTCTGATATCCTCAATCCCTCACCCACCCAGTCAGGACCCCACGTGTGGTGTCAGTGGTCCCTGAGCCGGCCCTGCTTCATCACCTGTGCCCTCACCTCCAGTCAGCCCCATGGGCAGCAGAGTGCCAGGTTGGTCACCACCTCCCTCGAAGCCAGGTCCAGTCCCTGGTAAAGCCTGTGGTGGATTGTCACAGAAACAGCATCTGAGTGGGGCCACCCCAGCGCTGAGCCTGTGTTCTCACCCCCACGGTGGCCCCGGGCTTTGCTTCCTGGTACTCTGACCGCTGAAACAGCAGCCAGCACAACAGAGGGTTGATGAGACCTGTGCTCTCCGGCTACCCACTGGGGCCTGAGACCACTAGGGTGACCACATGCCAAAGAGGTCCCACCGATGCCAGAGCTGAGGCCAGGAGAGACCTGCAGCAGACCGCCCCGCCGGCCCAGGATCATAAGAACTAAGAAGCCGCTGTTTTCACCGTGGGGCATGGGGATGTTTGTGACACTCGGCAGGTAACAGCTGTGCCCTCTGCTGGGCATAGGCCTCCCCTTCTCCCAGCCGCTCCATGGTTCTCCATCTCCAACCACATCCTCTTCTGCATGTTCCTAAAACTTCTGTCTCTGCTTTCGGATGTGCCCTGCTCTACCACACCTTTGCCTGGGCCATCCCTGCCACTCAGGCTGCCCTACCTCCATCTCCACCTGTGTGTTCGTAGTCGGCTTTCCAACCATGGCTCAGACATCATTGCTGAGTGTTCCTGGATCCCTGCTGTCAAGATCACAGTTGACACACAGCCGCCTTGTGGCACCAAGCAGATATGTGCCTGTGGCCGACTCTCCTGACTCCGACCGCCTACTGCCCACTCCATTGCAAGCAAGGGTGGGGTCTGGCTGCCTCCTAGTCACGCTTGCCTGGGTCTAGGATAGGCCTTCAGAGATGGGATCTCACCATCACTCAGCAGTCGTGGCCCTCAATGCCGAGTGCCAGCTTCTCCAAATGGTGTTGCCACCTTCTCTACTGTCTACCCTAGGATTCTCGCCTCCAGAGGCCCTGGGCCACGCCTGGCACTTGGGTTTCAGCTCTTATACTTCATGAGTCTCCAGCTCCTTTCTCTGTAACATCACCTGCCCCTTCCCCCTGAACCTGTGAAAAGCGAGGCTTCCCAAGAGGGCAGAGAGCAAGGGGCATGCCCTCTGGTGCAGGAAGACACAGAATCTCCTGTGAGAAAGCTCAGAAGACAGCAATAAATATGTGAAAAAGATTGTTAATCCCCCTGTCAGTGTAAATGTTGTCTTTATTTTTCAACTTTGTATTAAGAATGCACACTTTTTAGACACACACTAGGTAGAGAAAGGGGCTTCCCAGGTGACACTAGTGGTAAAGAACGCCCCTGCCAGGGCAGGAGATGCCTGAGACAAGCGTTTGATCCCTGGGTCAGGAAGATCCCCCGAAGCAGGAGATGGCAACCCATTCCAATATTCTTGCCTGGAGAATTCCATGGACTGAGAAGCCTGGGGGGCAACAGTCCATAGGGTTGCAAAGAGTCAGACACAACTGAAGCAACTTAGCATGGGCACACTGGTAGGAAAAAGAACAAGTGAGCCCCTGGACCCACCCAGCCCCGGCAGTCCCAGACTCTTTAAAATTACCTTTTACACAAAGTTGTAAATCATGTATACTCCAATATAAAATGAAACAATTTTAAGAAGAAAAAGTTAAATAAAAATTTAAAAGATCAAAAAAAAGCTTAAAGATAATAGAATCATCTTTTAAATGGTAACAGTAACAGATGCCTCTCTTAGAAATTTTAATAAACACATATAGGGAATAAGAAGGAACTGATTCACAGATGACCACCACGTAGTTGGCAGGATATGAACCTGCGCAGGGAGACTCCAATGGATTTCCAGTCCATCAGAAAATATCAAGGCGTCCCTGACAGCTCAGTTGTTAAAGAATCCACCTGCAATGCAGGAGACCCTGGTTCAATTCCTGGGTTGGGCAGATCTGCTGGAGAAGGGATAGGCTACCCATTCCAGTATTCCTGGGCTTCCCTGGTAGCTCAGCTGGTAAAGAATCCGCCTGCAATTTGGGAGACCTGGGTTAGATCCCTGGGTTGGAAAGATCCCTGGTTGGAAGGTTATTCTGGGCTGGAGAATTCCATGAACTGTATAGTCCATGGGGTCATAAAGAGTGGGACACGACTGAGGTGAGTTTCACTTTCATAGGAAATAAAATCTGTTTGTAATCTCCAATCCGGAGTGAGCCAGGGTTTCTCTCTGGTCATTTACTTCTTGTTTTAAGGTTAGATTTTACACTCATCAAAACCACATCTGCACATAAGAATCAAATGTGGGGCTTGTATTAGAAATTCAGAGTCATTCTTCCACCTCCCAGCAGCGCCACTTGCCCTCACCATTGCTAAACCAAGTGGCTGCTTCTTGAATGATTTTAGCTTTAAGCATTGTCTGTTGACTCAGTCCACTCACAGCCTGGAGGCTGAAAGTCTGAGACGAAGGTGGTGGCAGATTTGATTCCCAGCGAGGACCTGCCCCCTGATTTGTGGACGGCCACCTTCTTGCTGTCTTCATCCCAGAGGAAGCTCTGGTGTTGTCGTCTTCTTCTCACCAGGGCAGTGATCGCATTATGGGGGCTCTGCCCCCATGACTTTATCCAAACCTGAACACCTCCCACAGGTACTGCCTCCAGATGCCATCACATTGCGAGTTAGGGCTTCAACACAGGAGTTTTAGGGGGACAGCAGATATTCAGTCCCTAACATTTGCTCTCATATGAAGATGATGGGAAAGGGGGTCATGGCTCGTATTCATGCTCCCTCTTCCACCACACACAAGTGCTCCTATTGCCTCAGGATGGCCCCCTGTTGGTTGATCCGCCTCTGGTCGTGATAGTGTAAATATTGTTCCATACACAGTCTTGTGTGTGATCATTTTTCCTGTCCAGGCTTTTTTTCCCCCGCCCCTGGAGTTGCCAGTCTCACTTTCTTTTAAATTCTCTCTCACTACTTTATCCTAGACTTTCTCCCAGTCATGGAAACCTCAGCTCAGATAATCTGTCAAGTTCATGGTCTCAGGGCTATTCTTCTTGGGCCTCTCTGGGTCTCCCTCCACCATGGTCCCCATTCTTTAGGCCTCTGTGTTGGTCTGAGATCTTCCCCTTTTGCCATTTGCTCCCTTGTTTTATGGGACAACATCATTTTACAGATTCCTGAAAAAAGGTTTGTGGGACTTGAACCTTTAAAGGAATTCCCATATTCTCTTCCCCCTGATTTCCCCAAGTTAACATGTTGCCTCATTTGCTCTCTCCTCTTTCTACCCCCCTGCCCTGTGTATAAATATTATTTTTGCCAGAATCATTTGAGATTTGCAAGCTGACTTTTACTCCCAAATATCCAAGCATCACTTTCCTAAAGACAAAGACAACCACAGAATCAAGGTGGGAATGTGGGAGCTGACATGGACACAGGACTGTTATCTGGTCTGTAGACCTAATTCTACTTCCCCATTTATGCCAAAAATGCGCTTCATAGGAAAAGAAAATCCCAAGTCATGTATATTTAGTTTCCCAGTAAGGAATTCTTCCATCTTCATCTTTAAAACTTTGACATTTTGAAGATTATGGGTCAGCTGCACTCAATAGGGCTTCTGTGGTGGCTCAGATGGTAAAGAATCCACCTGCAGTGCAGGAGACCCGGATTCGATTCCTGGGTTGGGAAGAACCTCTGGAGGAGGGAATGTCAACTCACGTTAGTACTCTTGCCTGGAGAATCCTGTGGACAGAGGAGCCTGGCAGGCTACAGTCCATTTGGTCGCGAAGAGTCGGATACAAGTAACAGACACACTGCAGTCAATTAGGGTGGAAGACGCCTTTTCCTTGTGTTAAGAAAGTGTATTAAGTCTCCCTTGGGATTGGGTTGTTGCTCCCCAGCATATTGGGATTGCCTCATTTCTTTTCAGAAGTGCCCCTTCAGCATCCAGTTATCTCTCCTGAGAAGACACCCCTCAGGACCAGGTGGTCACTCCTCTGGCAGTCACTGTCAGGATTAGGTCCTTACCTCTATAAGTCTCCCAGGCAATTGGTCGTCTCTCTTCAGAAAGTCTCCCTAAGGATCAGGTAATCTGTCTCACAACGTATACCTCAGGATCAGGTCACTCTTCCTCTGACAGAGTCTCTTAGGACTCATAAGCTGCCTCAGATAATATGCCTCAGGATGTCTCCAATCCTCAGGAAGTCTCCCTTCAGGTGGGCTAATCCCTCCTGAGAGTGCTTCCCTCAGGAATGAGTCACCCCTCCTTTGAAAGATTCCCCATTGGCTCATTTCTCACCCAAAACTCTCCCTCAGGGCCAAATAATTCTCCTCAGAAGGTCTCCCTCTGGATCCAGTCATCCCTCCTAACAAAGTCTCCCACAGGATCAGATCATTCCTCTTGCAAGTCTCCCTAAGGATCAGATTCATCTCTCCTCCAAAGGCTTACCCAGGATCAGGTCGTCACCCTACAGGAAGTGTTTCAAAGATCAGGTCTTTCCTCCTCAGATCTCTGTCAGAACTGAGTCATCCCACCTCAGGAAGTCTCTCCCTGGGTCTGATTATCCTCATCAGGTCTCCTGGATCAGATCATTCCTGCTCTGAAATTATGAGGATCCGATCATCCCTCCTGAGACCATATCCCTCAGGATCCTGACACTCGTCCTCAGATAGTCTCCCTGAGGGTTAGGTCATCCCTGCTCAGAGTCTCACTGAGGATCAGGTCATTCCTCCCCCAAAATCTCCCTCAGAGCAGGTCATTCTCTTCAGAAAGTCTCCCTGGGAGTTGGGTAAACCCTCCTCAGAAATCCTTTTCATGGATCAGGCTGTCTGTCCTTAGGGAATCTGTCTGATTTGGGGTGTTCATCTTCAGGAAATCTGCCTTAGGATTGGGCCATCTCCCCTCAGGAGTGTCATCCACCTCAGGATCAGGTCATCCCTCCTCAGAACATCTCAGTCAGAACTGGGTCATCTACCTTGGGAAGTCTCTCCCAGGGTCTGATTATTCTCAGAAAGTCTCCTTCAGCGATTTCCCAGGTGGACCACTGGCTAAGAATCCACCTGCCAATGCAGGAGACATGGGTTTGATCCCTGATCCAGGAAGATGGAGCTGCTAAGCCTGTGAGATGCAGCAACAGAAGTTGGCCTCCTTTAAGAAGCCCATTTCTTTGCAACCCCATGGACTGCAATGCACCAGGCTTTCCTGTCCTTCACTATCCTGGAGTTTGCTCAAACTCATGTCCATTTAGTGGGTGATGCTATCTAACCTGGAGAAGGCAGTGGCACCCCACTCCAGTACTCTTGCCTGGAAAATCCCATGGACGGAGGAGCCTGGTGGGGTGCAGTCCATGGGGTCGCTGAGAGTTGGACATGACTCAGTGACTTCACTTTCACTTTTCACTTTCATGCATTGGAGAAGGAAATGGCAACCCACTCCAGTGTTCTTGCCTGGAGAATCCCAGGGACAGCAGAGCCTGCTGGGTTGCTGTCTGTGGGGTCGCACAGAGTCGGACACGACTGAAGCGACTTAGCAGCAGCAGCTATCTAACCATCTCATCCTCTGCCTCCCTCTTCTTTTGACTTCANAACCCACTCCAGTGTTCTTGCCTGGAGAATCCCAGGGACAGCAGAGCCTGCTGGGTTGCTGTCTGTGGGGTCGCACAGAGTCGGACACGACTGAAGCGACTTAGCAGCAGCAGCTATCTAACCATCTCATCCTCTGCCTCCCTCTTCTTTTGACTTCAATCTTTCCCAGTATCTGGGTCTTTTCCAATGAGTCAGCTCTTCACATCAAGTGTCCAAAGCATAGGAGCTTCAGCATCAGTCTTTCCAATGAATATTCAGGGTTGATTTCCTTTTGGATTGAGTGGTTTGATCTCCCTGCTGTCACAGGGACTCTTATGAGTCTTTTCTAGCACCACAGTTAGAAAGCATCCGTTCTTTGGTGCTCAGCCTTCTTTATGGTCCAACTCTCACATCCATACATGACTACTGGAAAAACCATANTTTTGGATTGAGTGGTTTGATCTCCCTGCTGTCACAGGGACTCTTATGAGTCTTTTCTAGCACCACAGTTAGAAAGCATCCGTTCTTTGGTGCTCAGCCTTCTTTATGGTCCAACTCTCACATCCATACATGACTACTGGAAAAACCATAGCTTTGTCTGTACGGACCTTTGTCGGCAAAGTGATGTCTCTGCTTTTTAATACACTGTCTAGGTTTGTCACAGTTTTCCTTCCAAGGAGCAAATGTCTTTTCATTTCATGGCTGCAGTCACCGTGCACAGTGATTTTAGAGCCCCAGAAAATAAAGTCTGTCACTGCTGCTGCTTTTTCCTCTTCTGCTTTCCATGAAGTGAGATAGTACCTTGTTTTTAAAAAAACCCTAACAGTGTAACATTTTCTCATAGTTATGAGAACTGCAAAAATGTTCGTAACAGCTGGTTAATGTCTCAACCTATGGTTTTCCTGTCATTGCTTAAGTTATCCCAAGATTGAGCACTTAGCATCCCCCCTTTTCTGAGCAGATAGGAAGGATGCTGAAATGGATTTATGGTTCATGTGAAGCATTTGACTTTGGGAGAGGATTCTTGCCCAGCAACAGGAGCCTAGGAGGTAGAGCCTGTGGTGCCTTTGAGGGACAGCTCTGAGAGGGAGAGGACATGGCCTTCTGTAGTTGTTTTCCTTTCTTAATCTGGGAAAGACTTCCTGGGCAAATGTCAGGGATGCCCAGTCCCCGTCCGTCTAATAGCCTGCTTGCGCTGGGCTCCGCAGGCAGCCCCGGCCCACAGCGCCCCCTTGTGGCTCCCCATCTCGTGTCCGCCCCTCCGCCGGCGTGGGAATCGCAGAATTTAGCGCATCATCTCTAGGGTGGGGAAAACAGCCCAGAAAAGAGGAGGAGGTTGTAACTAAAAAAGCCAAGCAAGGGAAACCAAGCCCAAAGGCTCAGGGGCTGAGCAGGGAGGGCAAGGCCCTCAGTGCTTGGGTTCCCCATTCTGCCCCACATCCTGATGTTTGGAAGTGTCCACTCAGGGCCTCCTGGTCGGTCTCTGGGAGCCCCTCCCACACTCCCAGCCTCTGAACTTTCCTGCAGCCCCTGTGGTGACCTTTTCTGCAGCTTCTGTTGCCTCCTAGTCTCCAGGGCTACCCCAGGTGCTGTCCCCAGGTCGGGGCATTCTGAAGAATGCCTCCCCCAGGCGTCCCCCTCAAACGGCCATTACTTGTGGGTCCCATATTCTCCAGACTCCAGTCCACCCTCAAGGACCCTGGAAAACAGGTCCTGCAGGCTGTGGGTTTTCCTCTGCAGACTGACAACCTGGGACCTGTCTGGATGGGGCTGAGTGTGATGGGCCCTGGCCCTGCGGAGCTGAGCGCTTGGCCCAGGGATGTGCAAAGTGCTGGGCCCCGCTGGCTCGGGCTGTGAGGGGCAGCTCTGCTGATGGCACTGCTGGGCCTCATGAGCTGTGGGATGGTGCCCTCGAGCCCCCGAAAGACCACCTGGAAACACACCGTGTCCCCGTGCTCACGTCTGCTTCTCCTTCAGATGCTGGATGAGAACCACCACCTGATCCAGTGCATCCTGGACTACCAAAGCAAGGGCAAGACGGCTGAGTGCGCCCAGTGAGTGGCCACACTGCTGCACCCCTCCCAGCTGCCTCGGGCTCGGTGGCCTGAGAGAGTGGGGCCTCGGGGTCTGCCAGGCTGCTTAGTCAGCTCCCCCTGGGTGGCTCCCCACAGAGAGGTGGGCGAGTTTGGAGGGAAATGCGAGTGTAGGGGAGAGCAGACCGCTGTAGGGCCCAGGGCTGGGTGCAGAGGGGGCTCACGAGCTGCTCTCATAGATGCTGTTGCCTCTTTGAGGGCTGGGTTGTCAAGTGAGCCCGGTGCCAGGGTCCACCAATGAGGCTCGCCCCCTGGCAGAGCCTCCTGTGTCTCCCTGGCCCCCACATCCCTCTGACCCACCTCCTCCTCCATCCTCTGAACAGACTCAGTGGTACCAGGTCAGGGTATCCCTCCCCACCCCTGGCCCTTTCTGGATTGCAGAGCGCTGTGCCACCTGCCCGTTCCCCCNTGGGGAGACTGCATGGCTCAAGACGTAACACAGTCCCAACAGCTGCCTCACTCGCTGCCTGGACACACTCATCCATCTACAGGGCCCACCCTCAGTCCTGGGCAGAGACCAGCTTCCTGTTCTGGGGAAGCAGATCCTGGTGTGTGTGTGTGTGTGTGTGTGTGTGTGTGTGTGTGTGTGTGTGTGTGCTGTCTCTTATACACATCTAGGGCTTGGCTGCAGGGCTGGGCAGGCTCCTCCCCTCACCTATGCCCCCACCTGCAGGTACCAGCAGATCCTACACCGGAACCTGGTCTACCTGGCCACGATCGCAGACTCCAACCAGAACATGCAGTCTTTGCTGCCCGCCGTGAGTGCCCACCAAGGCTGGGGGAGGGGGTTGGGGGGGAGGTATAGACACCATTGGTCCAAAACTGCAGGGCTGCTCTCTGGTTCAGATCTGGGAGATGAGGGTGCCCGGATAGGTAGGGGGTCACTTGGAAGCTCCATCTTCAGTCCTGTAATCAGAAGTGGTCCTGGGGGTGGAGGAGGAGCGGGGCGCCTGGCAGCCTGATACTGTAGCACAAGACAGGCTGTGCAGGGGCTCAGGGCTACCCGGGAGACCAAAGCGGGTGGGGAAGGGTGTGGAAAAGGTGAGGTGGACGCAACTGGGGCTGGTGAAGCAACTCCCTGAGTCCCAGGAATGGGGGGCCCAGCTTTGAACCTCAAAAGTGTATGTTGAAAAACTCAAGGAACACTTGGAGTAGCATTTCTGTCTTGGCCTGAGCTGTCCAGCTGTATGAGAGCAGTGGTCTGTCTTAGAGACATTTGCCAGGCAGCCAGCAAATGTGGCTGCAGGTCTTGGGGTGGCTGAGTCCCTGGATGAGATGGTCTAGAGGCCATTCTCCGCATTAACCCTCCTCCCGGTGACCTTCCTGTTGCCACAGCCACCAACGCAGAGCATGACGCTGGGTCCGGGAGGGCTGTCCCAGAGCGGCTCAGCCCAGGGCCTGCACTCGCAGGGTAGCCTCAGCGATGCCATCGGGGCCGGCCTGCCACCCTCCTCCCTCATGCAGGCCCAGATCGGCAACGGTGAGCAGCCCCAGCATGTCGGGCTCGGGTTGGTTCTGGGAAACAAGTGGATCACTGACTGGGCTCCCGAGTGGCTGGTGCTGCGGTGGAGACCCCTCTTCTCGGAGGCCTTGCTGTGGGCACACGTGCGTGGGTGACACAGGGTAGGGTGGGTAAGGCCCTTGTTGCAGCCCCAATTGGCTGTGACCCTGCAGATCGGCGTGCATCACCTGGTCACCTGAGTGCACAGGTGTCCTGTCCTTGGGTTGAGAATCGGTAACAGGCACTGGGACAGTTTATTCACGTGATGGGAAGCAGGCCATTTCCTTCTCTGGTTGCGTCCTTGACCGTTTTCAGCCTGCCCCCTGCACAGTCCCCTGAAGGAAACTCGAGGGGGGTGTCTTTCAGAGCCGGTCTTCTGTGGGTTTCACATCCCCTCACCCCCTACAGGTCCAAACCACGTGTCCCTGCAGCAGACGGCACAGAGCACACTGCCCACCACCTCTATGAGTATGTCGGGCAGTGGCCACGGCTCAGGGCCCGGCTACAGCCACTCAGGCCCTGCCTCGCAGAGTGTACCCCTGCAGAGCCAGGGCGCCATCAGCAACTACGTGTCCCGGGCCAACATCAACATGCAGTCCAACCCAGGTACCGCCCTGCTCGGCCCATAGCCCCTCCTCTGGCAGCTCCCTGAGGGGCGAGGCTGGTGGGTACAGGCCTGGTGGGTGGGGGGCTTGTCTGCTCCCACGGCATTTTCAGGGGAGGCTCTGAAGGGTGGTGGCATGCCCTCCCCACCCCACGCTGGGAGGACAGGAAAGGGCTCCAACAGGCAGAAGGCACACAGGGCATGCTGAGGGGTGGCGGGAGCCCTGCCTGACAGCTTGGGGCCTTGAGCACTCAAGAAGCGCTGGGTCGAAACTGGGGTGCCCAGTGAGTTTCAAAGCTTAGAGCAGAAACAGAGGGTGTGAAATTACTCCTTGCTTCTCATTATGTTAAGTACATACTGAGAACAAGCTATTTGGGATATATTGAGTCAAATAAAATGTTGCTGAAATAGATTTCACCCGTTTCTTTTCATTCCATGATGTGGCTCACATACCTTGTGCTGGAGAGCGTTGCCTGGAGGGTTCTGAGCAGGGGGAGGGAAAGGACAGGCAGGCAGGGCCCCCCAGGGCCCTTTGAGGCTACCATCTGGGCAGGGCAGGGCAGCAGGCTTCTCTGGGACCAGCGGGTGGAGGCCGCATTTCACATTTTATGAGTCGCCCAAAGGCACTTTGGCAGGAAGGGTGATGTGGTCCCATCGGGGGGGCCTTGTGGAAGCCATAGCCTGGGGTGAGGGTGCAGGCTGGTCTGGGGGTGGGGGAGGCACCACCTGCGAACTGCTTGGGTTACTGGGGTCTGTTGTGTTCCCCAGTGTCCATGATGCACCAGCAGGCAGCCTCATCTCACTACAGCGCGGCGCAGGGCGGAAGCCAGCACTACCAGGGCCAGTCCATGGCCATGATGGGCCAGAGCGGGCAGGGGGGCGGCGTGATGGGGCAGCGGCCCATGGCGCCCTACCGGCCCTCCCAGCAAGGTGAGGCCGCCCTCGGTACAGGGAACCAGTCGGGGGAGGGCCATTGTGGGAAGCCCAGGTCCTGGGGTCTGGACATGCGGCAGGGCCCTGTGTCCCCTGGGTGGGCCTGGTGGGGTGTCCTCTGAGTGGGCCCGTCTGGGAGGTTCTGGGGCTCAGGGAGGTGACGTCAGCACTGTCCCCCCAGGCTCGTCCCAGCAGTACTTGGGCCAGGAGGAGTACTACGGCGGTGAGCAGTACGGCCACGGCCAGGCTGCTTCGGAGCCCATGAGCCAGCAGTACTACCCCGATGGTGAGGCCCACTTCCTTGGCATCTGTCCCCACTCCCCAGTGGTTCCCAGTTCAGTCCCAGCGCCCCTGCCAGCAAAACACCCAGAGTCCCCTTTGAGGGTGGGGGCTGGGCTCTACTGGGAGAAGCTTCCGGCACTGGGTTCCCTGGGGCTAGGGCCACAGTCCTCTGAATGGATGGACACAAATATCCGAAGGATGGAGATGAGCTCATGGTGAAGTGCCTTCAGGAAGGTGACGAACCTGAGCCAACTGTGTGTCCCACAATACCCACCTCCTAGCTACTCAGTTACACCTTCGACAGGTTATTTTCCTTTTCTGTGTCACTGTTCTAGCGTCTTTAAAATCAGGATTTGTGGAGATGCCTTAAAGTGACCGCAGAGGACGATGGGATTTGGGGAGGACCCGATGCAGGGATGTGTGACCAGGTCAGGCAGTGGGCGGTGGGGAGGTGGCCAAGACCAGAGGGGTCACGCACTCCAATGGAAGTCGGCGGCGGGATGGTGACCACATAGCAACATTAAGAGCTAATGGATACGTGTGTATCGGACATGGGGCACCAAGTATGCCCTATAAGTCTTGGCTTGTTGGCCCCAGGAGCATGTAGCCATCTGCACTTTAAAGGAACCTCGGCTGCCAGACAGCAGGAAGAGCCCCCACAGGCTCCGTCTAGGACATGGGACCCACATCCAGTGGCAGGCCATCCCGACTTGATGGCTGAGGCCACGTGGTCTTCCCCAGGTCTGGGAAGCCAGGACCTCCACTGACTGCTAGGCGCCCCGTTTCTTTGCAGGACACAGTGACTACGCCTACCAGCCGGCGTCCTACACAGAGCAGAGCTACGACCGGTCGTTTGAGGACTCCACGCAGCACTACTACGAAGGTGGTAAGGCAGCTGGCTGTGAGCTCCAGGCTTAATGTGCACAGGGCCTGCAGAAATGGGGCGGGCGGTGGTATAGCCGCCAAGGTGATGTCACCAAGCTGGCCCTGGAAAGGACTTCCTGCTGCCCCCAGGAAACCCTGAGAGGAGAGGGGCCACTAATAAGCTCATGAGTGATGGCATCCAGGGCCCCCAGTCTGCTGGTCAGGAGTAGGGACAATGTCAGGGCTGCCAGTGGCCCAGGAATGAAAAGACAGATGATACGAATGGAACGAGTGACCAGAAAATGTGACTTTCGGGGTGACCTTTTTTTACCTGTGAAAACACACAGTGTTACTGTCTCAGCCATTTTAAGTGCACACTCCGGCGGCACTAAGCACGTGCGCGTTGTGCCGCCACAGCGTTGTCTCCAGAGCCTTCGTCTTCCTGAACTGAGCATCTGTCCCCAGTAAACACTACCTCCCTTTCCCCTCCCTCTCCAGGAAAGCTGGGCCCAGCCTCCTCCTCAGGAAGAGACCCTGTGCTGCTCACCAGGGCGGGCTTGTCGAAGTCTCTAGTGCAGTTTGTTCCCTCGCTTTGGGCTACAAGCACTCACCCTCCATAATTGATGAGGACTTTGCTAAAACAGCCAGTGACTGCTTTTAGGGCAGGTGTGGCAGACGGCATGGTTTCCTCCTGGGTCTGGAAACGTTTTGTTCCACCTGTTTAGTGACCCCCGCACAGGACCACACATAGTACTGGCCACGCCTCAGTGGGTGGCCTGCCTGGTCTTTTTTAGGTTGGGAGGTGGGTGTGTCTCTTTCAGAGGAGTGGTCTGTGCCCTGAGAAAGGCAGAGGTGTTGGGTGGTGGTGATAAGGGGTGGCTTGAAGCCGACATAAAGGACTTTCCCATAATTAGCTTTGTCCCCCAAGGGAATGAGAAACCTCAAGAGACACGGGTGGCTGATCCTGGTATTGTTCACAGGAGGCAGGCGCCCTGCAGGTTCCCTGGAGTGAGAGGGCCGAGAAGTGGCCGGGCACAGCAAACCCAGATGGGTGGGACAGGGTTGCTGTCAGGGCCACTGCAGAGCCCTCCATGGAAACCTTGACGTCCCACTGGCATTTTCTCTCCGTGAGGTTTGCAGGAGCAGAGGCTGGACACAGCCAGTGTCCACTGTGGCATGTCCAGGGCACTGCTGTGGCAGGTCCCCTGGGTCACACCGGGTGTGCAGCACCAGGGTGTCTGGATGCTGCCTTCTGTGTACAACAATGAGTGCTAAGAGCACACCCACCCACCCACCATAAACAGACGAGAAATACTGGAGACAGCAGTGGAAGTGACTCGGGGGTGATAAGGCCAGGCCGGGCAGGTGGTGCAGACGGGCCCTGGACCTCTCCAAAGTGGACTGGGTTTGCTTTTAGACTTCAAATCGCATCAATGCATCTGTCCATTTAGAAGTCAAACTTCGAAATAGTAAACATTATTGGCTGTTGTTGAAAATCAAAGCACTAACCCTGTGGCTGTGCAGATCTGCCCCCACCCCCAGTCCTGGGATCGATTCTCAGTTTCTCAGTGGTGACTGTGGGTGGGCATTCGGTGCCACTCAGGCCCCAAGGCTCATCTGCGCTTGACGACAAGGTTTTATAGACAAGTCACCATCATGGGTTTGTTCCTTTGTTTTGTGGCCACATTCCTGCCACATTTATTAACACCAGCCTCTTCTTTCACCACTGAGTGTTTCCTTTTTTCATGGCCACATCATAGACTGTCACAACATTCTTAAAGATAGAAACAAATGAAAAGGAGCGGAAAAACAAGGGAAGTTGTCGTCTCTGCCCAGTGGCAGGAAAGCCCCGGGTTGTTCCAGGAAGGACAGAATCTGGGCTCCCTGGCTCTGCTGCTCCCACAAGACCCTCTTGAGAACCCCTCAGGCATGTTCAAAGAGTCCTACCTCTTGTTTCAGAGTTGTCCAAACCAGCCCATCTACCGCTGGGGTTTGGCCCTGGGTCAAGGGAAGGTTTTTCTGGGTGCATGAGAGCTGCGATGCGTTCTCACTCGCTGCACACCTGCTGTGTCCAGGCCTCAGCAGCTGCTGCTGTGAATTAGTCCCTTTATCTGTTGCCACAGAAGGAGAACAGGGACTGTATAAGACATGAGAACGTGCAGATGTGCCCCGAAACTCTGCAGCCCTGGAGAAACCTGCCAAGTCTTAGGAGACACAAAGACAGTGAGCCCGCATCTCCACCAGTTGCTGACACCTCCTTGGCCATCGGCTGTCCCATTGGCCATTATTGCTGGGACCGGCCATGGTTGTGAGGAGGGAGCAGAGGTCAAGGTGCTTCCTTAGATGGTGATCAATCAGAAAGACCGAAGAAAGACTTCCCTGGTGGTCCAGTGGCTAAGACTCCGCACTCCCAGTGCAGGAGACACAGGTTCGATCCCTGGTCAAGGGACTAGATCCCACCTGCCACAACTAAAGATCCCACATGCCACAGCACAGCTAAGAGCTGACTCAGCCAAATAAGAAACAATAATATTTTAAAAAGACCCGCAGGCTCCTCAGAGCCCACCTTGGAGAAGAGTTTGCCCATATTACAGAGTGTGTTCCTTTTCTTTGTATGCAGCTGGAAATGGACTTCCTAGTGGGGTTTTAAGCCTTTCCACGTGAATTTGCTCTCAATAAAGCTGTTATTTTTAAAAGTACATTATCAGGATCCCAGTTTTTAAATGCTTACAATTTATAACTCCTAGAAGAGGAAAGTTTACAACTGGAAAAATAATGTAGAAAAATGGGTTATTTGAATTCCATTGTTCATAACCTGGCCTCTTGTCACGGTGCCTCTGTCTCTTCTAGAATATGTTTTGAATAAAGAACAACAACGAAAAAACAAACAGCTCTCCTTTCTGGGCAGGCTGTTCACTGGCTTTCTGATGCCACAGAGGAGTAAACACTCCTGGGCCCCCGGCCTCCAGCTGCTCCTGCTAGAGGGTGGGGTCTTAGGCAAAGTTGGACCCGACATACTGTAAGTTAACAGGCAGGCACTGTGGTGTTGAAGAGCAAAGCCCTATTTGAAAGAAAACAATGAAACTAGGCTTAAATTGGTCTTTGTATAAAGGCACTATGAAAATTGAATGGAATTTAATCTCTATATCAATCTAAAACTCTTGTGACCTGCGTTAGGAAGACTTTGTAGAAATATTTTTAATTTTTATTGATTTTTAAAATTTTATTTAAATATAGTTGATGACAGAGTTGTGTTTCAGGTGTACAACAAAGTGATTCATTATACATATGTACATATATTTACATATGTACTTTTCTTAGGTTCTTTTCCATTGTAGGTGTAGGATTTTTAAATGGTTGTTAACACTCGCTCTTAACCCTTGATAACTATTTGTTAATATGCTTACCACTCTCTCAACTTTTACTATGAGCTTTCCCTGGTGGCTCAGACGGTAAAGCATCTGTCTACAATGCGGGAGACCCGGGTTCAATCCGTGGGTCGGGAAGATCCCCTGGAGAAGGAAATGGCAATCCACTCCAGTACTATTGCCTGGAAAATTCCATGGACAGAGGAGCCTGGTAGGCTACAGTCCATGGCGTCACAAAGAGTCGGACATGACTGAGCGACTTCATTTCACTTGACTTCTTCCAAAAATGAGGCTTTTAGCATGGGTGCTGGCTGGCTAGTTAAGATTTTTGAAAATGAGAATTAAGGCATTTTCTTCGGAAAAAAATGAACCTAAAACATCTCTGGGACTATACCCACATATAGATGAAGAACACAGAGGTAAATTTCTGCATCTTTTCATCCATGAAGTCAGAGGAAAAACACATTACAGGTCTGAACTGGCTTGCACATTTGCCTGTAAAACAAAGGTGCACTGAAACGTGTGGGATCCCTTTTGAACTGTGGGAGTCACACAGCCTTTCCCTGTGTGTGTGTCCAGATCTCCTTCCTATAGAAACACTGGATTAGGGCCTAGTCTAATCCAGTATGGCTTCCCCTTAACAATTACGTCTGCAAAGACCCTCTTTCCAAATAAGGCCACAGGTCCCCAGGGTCAGGACCTCAAAGCCTGGTATCAGGCTTTGTTTTAACTGCAACAGTCTTTTCATTTTGGCCGTATATTTGTATTTCTATCAGATAGTAAGAGAGAAGTATAGTAAAATAATTTGTATTGTTGTGGAAAAGAAAAGGTACTGGAACAGTAGAGTCAATCTATGGAACCCAAAGCAGCCCATACCTTGGGGGACAATGGAGCTGCCATTGCTCTCTGGAAACAAGCTCATGTCTGCTTCCCTCTGCAGGAAACTCACAGTACAGCCAGCAGCAGACAGGGTACCAGCAGGGCACAGCCCAGCAGCAGACGTACTCCCAACAGCAGTACCCCAACCAGCAGAGCTACCCCGGACAACAGCAAGGCTACGGTAAGGCTGCGGCGGGGTGGGGGGTGGGGTGGGGAGAGGGTGGCAGGTGGCACAGGGACAGGGTTGCAGGAACGTGGTCATTCAATGGGTGCCTGCACACCTCTTTTGAAACAGCTGTCGATTTCCAGAAAAGCTATGGGGAAAGCTGATGGTTCCCTGTGGCTAACCTCTTCTATTCCCAGTGCCCCGTGGTCACAGCTAAGAAACCAGCGCTGGTGCATGGCCGTGGACTGAACCCAGTTTCTTCAGATCTCATGGGCCTACCTGCATGTCCTTTCCTGTCCTGGACTGTCCGGGGTCCCACAACTCCTTGGGTTGCAAGTTGCTTGCACTTTCCTTGTCTTCCTGACCTTGGCACTTTGAAGAGGGCTAGGCAGGCACTTTGTAGACCCTCCATCAGGCTGGGTTTGTCTGGATTCTGAAAAAAAGACCGTGGTGGGGAAGTGCCTTCTTATCCCCTCCTATGGGCGTGACTTGCCTCTACTGAGGCTGACTGTGGTCGTGTGGCCCATGGTGCCTGCCAGGCCTTCCCACTGCCCCACTCCCTCATCCCCTCCTCCAGACTGTGGTGTCACTGGGTCCATCCCCACCTGAGGGGCATCATCCACATAGACTGTCTAGGAAGTCTTCTCCAGGGAAGATAGGTGTCTTCCCCTGTTCATGGAGTTATTAATCATATATTTCTATTGGTAGGTGCTCACAGGTACTGATGTTACACACTGGGTTATGATCCAAACTTCTTTGTTTTATGGTTCAAACTGTCTCAGCCTTGCCTCTTGGGAGCTTGGGTTGGTGCCTATGCCCCTTGGACGTGCCCTCTGCTTTTGACTTTGGGCATGTGCTTCTTTCTGGGACCACAGCATTTCCCCTGTCCCAGCCCTTGAAGCAGCTGGTTTTGGAAAATACTCTCAGCCTTTGTCAATTCCACCTTCCCTGTCCACTTAGGCTTCAAGGCACCGTCACTGTCTTGCATGTGTTTTTGCCGTTTGCTGTGCATTTAACCCGTGTTTACAGTGATAACTGTGACTGTGTAGACTGGGTCCCAAGAAGCAGGTCTAGTGCTCTGACAGCGGCCCCCAATCCCCGTCTGGATGTGGGGGAGGCAGCGCTGGAGCCATGGGGCCGTAGTAGGTTTGGCCACCAGCTGTGGTGCTTTCACTGCTCAGGTTTAATGTGGTAGGAAAATGGGTGCTGATGTCTCAGGGGCTTCCCCAGTAGCTCATCTGTGAAGAATCCACCTGTAATGCAGGAGCCACAGTAGATGCAGGTTGGATCCCTGGGTCGGGGAGATTCCTTGGAAGAAGACATGGCAACCCAGTCCAGTATTCTTGCCTGGAGAATCCCATGAACAGAGGAGCCTGGTGGGCTACATTCCATGGAGTTGCAGAGTCAGACACGACTGAATTAGCAGGAACTCACGTCTCAGGGGCTTGGGAGGACCTGTGGGAGAGGGTGTTGGGGGGGTGATCTCACGATCCTGCTGTGTTCTAGGACCTGCCCAGGGTGCCCCCTCACAGTACTCCAGCTACCAGCAGGGACAAGGCCAACAGTACGGAAGCTACCGTGCATCTCAGACGGGCCCGTCCGCCCAGCAGCAGCGGCCTTATGGCTACGAGCAGGCAAGCCTTCTGCCCGTTTCCAGACCTATGCCCCTCCTTGTGCATCATCGCGTGTGACAAAGGCCTCCCCATGGCCCTGAGGAATAATAAAATGGGACAGGCTGGCTCCCCAGGTTCCTTCAGAACATGGATTCTCTGAGCCTGTATGGTTAAAAATTGCCACTTCAGTCAGACACAGCTGGTTCTTGGTGTCCTGAACTCGCCCAGGATCTCGTCCTTTCACACCTCGGATATTTCCCTCATGCCTGGCAGTGGCAGTGTCTGTTGCGTGCCTGCAGGTTATGGCACCTAGGCAGATTGTAGAGCTTGCATCTTGCCTGTCACAGTTGGACCTGTCTGGGGCAGGAGCAGGGTGGTAGGTGGGAGGAGACAGGTCCTGGGCACTCTGGCGTCTCCTTGGAGGACAGTCCCAGGCAAGAGGTGACTATCCATCAGTGACTGTGTGGTAGATCAGAAGCACTAACGACCATTTACATGGCTAATAAAACCTTAAGGCACTGTGTGGATTAGGGATGTTTTTCTCTTGGTACCTGAGTAGGTAAGGTCCTGTATCTCATTATTTAAATACTTCTCACCCTGCTCCCTAAAGAGAGATAAAGAATGAGCCAGTTATACGTAGAGAATGAGTTTTCAACAGGAAGTAAATAAGCCCAGTGCAGAGTTATTAGGGAAGCAAACCTTTTTGGCTTTTGGAACGTTCCAGTGAGCATGTAGGAAGCGGTGCCAAGGGGAGTGTGCCTGGGGAGCCTGTCCCAAACCTGCTCACGGCAGGGTCAGGTGGGGATGTAAAGGGGGTACCTGGCCCAGGCCCAGTGCAGTCAGCTGCTGTGTGACCACGTGAACCAACCTTTTCCACGCACTGACCTAAGTCAATCATCTCAGCCTGGATGGTGGCTTCCAGAACATCAGCTACCCACCTGCCTCATGGACATAGGCTGAGGCATTTGGTCGCTGGCCAACCATGCCCCGTCCACCTCACCCTGGGTATGGGCTGGGGTGGGATCTGTCTCATCCTCAGGTGTGGACCCTCTCACGCAGGCCTGTCGGGGTATAATCTGTGTCTTGCTCTCTTGCAGGGCCAGTACGGAAATTACCAGCAGTGAGGGACCCGCGTCTATGAAGAATCCTGAGGCGGCATGTCCGCCCAGGATGGACAGGCCAGTGACAGTTCTGAGGGGCTGTGACCTGTAGGCTGCTCCTCGCCTCACGCAGCGTCTGCTTGTGAAGCGGACACGTTTCATGCGGGGTAGGACACCGAGCGTGCACGCTGGTGCCAGATGGCGCTTTGATGGTGTGACATATTTGGTGCTGTGTATAGTATTGTATGTCCATACAACGGAGAGGTTGTCCCTTTTTGTACCCCCATCCATGTTTCTAGCTAGCTTTAGGGGTCTCTTTGTCATTGGAGTCTTCTCTGCCCAGTGATGGGACAAACCTACCAGAAGCCACAGTCCGCGTGCTCTTATGAACAGACCTGAGGTCTGACTCTCCTCTCATGTTTGTACTGGAGGTTGTAAACTTGTCTCTCACTGGCTGCACTGCCCCTGGATGGCAGCCTCTTTCTTCCTGGGCCTCAAGGCAGGGGAGTTGGGGAGGCATTTTCTGTGGTTTGCATCAGTCTCTGTTACCCAGTGGAAAGGATAAATAAGCGTCACTTGGAGAGGCTGTGAACCTTTATTTCCAGACCTCGGTCCTTACCTGTGTCTCTCACAGGTTCTATTTATCCAAAAAGTTACATGTTTTTCTATTACAAAGTAAAGAGGGATCAATGACTTTGTTCCAAATAAGTAGGAATCCAAGAAGGCAACTGTGATCAGCCTCACCCAGGGAGAGCGGTATTACTGAAGGAAGGAGAGGGTAATCCTCTGGAATTACTTTGGGTTTGACCCTTGTTTATCGGATGGTCGTTTCTGGAATTTTAATATGTAATATGCTCAATTCTAAATTCATAATTTAAAATAGTGACACCAAATTCTCCAAAGAGTTGGCAAGTTATTTTATACTACTTCTTCCAGGACCTGCTTATTCAGATCTCCAAGCGAGCATTCCTTTTCATTTAGGAATATCTGAAATTCACATCTTATTTTTAAAGAGTACACCACTGATTTTACTTTGTTCTTCCTAAAAAGAAGGAAAGCTCTAACGTAGAGAAATTTGAGTCGTTTTTACATTCCTAGGACATTAAATGCCATTTAAATTCTGCACAAACGTTAAAGATAGCTCATGTGGAAAAGTCAGGTCAAAGGAAAAGTTCTACATTTCACTAGTAAGTCATACAGACATTTTATCAACCTTTACTTGGATAATAATACCCATATTTATTATGGCCCCTTTAAAAACATCTTTGGGTAAATGCTGACATATTTCCAAGAACCAAGAAAATACAAAAAAAAAATCCAATTCTTGATATCTCAAGTCTACTGAAGGTGATGTTTTAGTGAAGTCTTACGTTAAAATTTTAAAGTAGTACTTTATCCATAATTGGATGCTTTGCAGTCTATAAGACATTTTTAATGTGTTTCTAGCAGAATGAATTCCGTCCCCACTGGGAACATGGCGACAGTTACTGTTGCTGTTTTACAGATGAAGCAGCAGGGCTCATTGAAGCGACAGCTGGGGTCCAGTACAAGTCCTGTTCTAGGACGTTCTGCCCTCTTCTGTGGAGACAGAATCACATGGACAGTGGGATAGAAATGTTTATTTTGTAGACTTTCGGGTTTTAGAAACCCTTAATACTAGTAAGGGCTTAAAACATACATCTCTATATTAAATTACTTGAGAGCCCTTCATTGCTAAATGACACAGACATTAGCAATTTCCATTTAGGGAGTCATTTCCCTTCATTTTGTTCTGTTCTTTCCTGACAATTTTCATAGAAGTAATTTGCAAACTCAATCGGGGATTAAAATTTCCCGTTGAAAATGTTAAAACATTTCAGAGAACTGTGAAAATAGTTTATTTTTATTCTTTGCCAATATGGGAATATGCCTTGTGTGTGTGTGTGTGTTTTTAAGTGCTGTATTAATACTTTTTGAAGGAAAAGGACACTTGAAAAAAACTTATCCCAAAACTTCAATCTGAAATGTCTTACATTAAGAATTTCTTGAATGTTGTGTATATATTTTAAAAAGCACTTTGTGAAATAGTTTGTACATTTATTTCCTAATTTATACATGATTGTTGGTGTTAATATATTTAATGATTAATAACAAAATGTTTATTTAACGTGCCGTCCATTTTTATGTAATGTGGGGAGTGATGCCAGCGGCTTGTCACTCTCTTGTGTCTCTTCTGTCTGCGGAAGCTCAGGCCGAAGCAAGTCGTCCGCGCGGCGTGGTCGGTGCCGCCTGGTCTCCGGCTGAGGTGCGGGCGGCCGGGCGGTGACCCTGCCCCGGCCGCGTCTGGACTCGGCACCTCCGGCCCGGCCTGGCCGACCGAGCATCTCTCCCGCGCCCAGCCGGAGCCTCGCCTTGGCGGTCGCTGAGCGCCGGCGGCCGCTCAACCTCGGAGCCACAGGTGGGCGTCTGACCGTCCGGCCGTGACCGAGCAGGTCGCCCCGTCTCGTTCACGAGCACAGGCCGTCCTCGGACAACCGTCCTCAACCGCCGTTTCTCTCTTCAGTCGGACTTTGGCGTCTTGTTTTATGCCTTTGGTGTGATTAATAAACTGGCTCTTCGAGAACCGACCTGAAGACTGAGTTTCCGTGAGGTGATGGGGCGCCGGAAGCTGCGGTGGGAGAGGGTTACCCGGCCCGCGGTGTCGGAGTCCCTGGGTTCAAAGGAAACACCCGCCCACTTGCTGGAAACCCTCCTCGGCTCTCCCCAGACTCCCGTAGCCACACCTTCCCGCACATGCGCGCTGAGGAACCCTGCGCAGGCGGGGCCGGTCCCGGAAGTGATCCCTGGAGGCGGCACCGGAAGTGACGTGCCCCCGGAGTGGTGAGTGTGGGTAGCGTTCGGGCACTCGTGGGAGAGGGTAGGGGACAGGCGTGGGACCGAGCGCGCCCTCGAGTCCCTGGCCCGGGCTTCCTGCTTCTCTTTAGCCTGCGTGGGCGCGCTCCGGCAGCCCGGAGACGCCCTCGGGCCGAGGTCTTCGCGGGTGGTGTTCTGTACTTGAGCGGTGGCGCGGTCGCACAGAACAGTGTGAGCGTGAACACGGGTGTAGTTCTGCAGAAGCAGCGTCCTGCTCTGAGGGCAGCTCGGGGCAGGCTGGACCTCTCAGACTCGTCCTGGTCCGCCAGGAGGGGGCTACCCTCTATAGAGGACCCTTCTCGAGACACGAGCGGAAAGGAGAACGCGCTTTTAAATGATAGTTCTCCGGTAGATAGATTTTAGCAGCAGAAGCGTGTCCAGAGTTAAGAAACACGACATTGATTCTTTAAAAATGACCTTTGCTTTGGTACCCTGGACGGTGGTCGTGTGTGTGTCCCGCATTTGAAGAACACTGCTGTGAATCACTGGTGCAGTGAGCATACTACGTGAAGTGGGCAAGTGACAGCCTCTCTTGAGTCTCAGCCTCACTGCTTTGAAATGGGCGTGCAAAATGTAGGGGTCCGAAATCCTGGCACGGTCTCTTGAGGACAATTTAAGGAGGGTGTAAAGGCCCCCATTTGAAGGCAAGCATTCAGGGAAACAGCAGAGTTGCTGTTTCTATCTGGAGCTGGTGACAGTGATGTTGCTTCTGCTCCTGGACACCCGCAGGGTGAGGTGAAGGACCAGGACAGAGGAGCGTAGACACGGCCTCCTTGGCTGGTGGTGCAGCCTTCAGTCGATATCCAGCTCTTGCTACTCCATCCAGCCTCTGCCCAGCAGCAAGGCAACTGAGGGTGGTCCTGCAGGGTATTCTCTTGAAACAGAGCAATGTGGGAAGGGAGTCTTGAGAAGCAAATGGGAAAAATCCAGTATGCGGTGTTACCTCTCATAGGGTTGTAAGAAACAAATGGGTTTGTTTTAGCAGGGAGGAGGGTTTGGCCTCAAGACTTATGGGCTCTCAGTTCCCTGGCCACAGAGTGAGCCTAGGCTTCTGGCAGTGAGACCCCAGAATTCTAACCACTAGGCCACCAGGAACTCCTTCCAAGTGGCATATGGGCTAAGAGGGTCTGACTCGTGTAGAAAGTGGTGAGTGAGGTGAGAACTTCTTTTGTGGGCTCATTTATTTCAAAAACATACATCAAGATTTTTCTGGCCCAGGCGCCCACACTTCTTTAGTTTCAATTTCATGTTCAGGTTTAAACCAGATGTCTTATTTTACCAGTTCGCCTTTTGTTAAGGAGTCATGATACCTTCAAGGCTTTTCTCAGCGAGACCCCAAGCGGTGTTGGAGGGTGTGGGGTGCTGGATGCTAGCAGCCCGCACAGTCCATGGGCCCAGCCACCTTCTTCTGCTGCGCGCTTCTCCGAGGCCGCTCTCAGTCAGCTGTGCGGACTGCACCAAGCACCAGGAACCCCCCAGGAAGCAGCCACTCTCGGAGAAAAAACTGGTGAGACTTCTAGAAACCCTGAAGGGATTTGCCTCCAGTTTCCTCATTGGAAGTCACAGGGTGTTGTTTTGAGCTCCCATTACCTTGTCTTCATTTATCCTTGAAGATGAGGACATGAGATGAAGGCCTGTGGATACCAAGTACCGTGCTGGCCAAAACTGTGGTAGCCCCAGGGTGGTGCCCAGTGTGCTAGAAGTGATGACCCTTCTGGGTATTCTCTGCCTTCACCAGGAGGGTGCCCAGACTCCTGTATCACTAGCTTATGTGTCTGAGATGAGTGTTATATATATTCTTAAATGCGTGGAGAAGAGACTGGCTTACCCACTCCAGTATTCTTGCCTGGAGAATTCCATGGACAGGAGAGCCTGGCAGGCTACAATCCATGGGGTCACAAAAGTCAGATACAACTGCGTGACTAACACTTTCACTTTTCACTTTCATATTCTTAAATATGTGTGAATAGTTCTTAATTTATAACATTGGAGAGGGGCGCATGGACATTTAGTTTTATAGTTCTCAAAGTCTTACACTTTTTTGGATATTCTATTTACCAAAACCTATTTAAAATATGAATGATCTTTAATCAAACTGAAGAATGTATGTGTTTAAGACCACTTTGTTTTCTCCTGAGTAGGGGGTTCCACATGAGGCTCATTAGGGCAGAGAGTACTTCCTGTGGAAAAATTACTTTGGCAGTCAGCAAGTGTGCTCAGATGTATCAGGTTTCCAATGGTTCTGTCTCCTCCCTAGAATGTAAACATTGACTCTGAGTTTTATCTTCTGTACAGTGCTCATCAGTTGTGCTTTTTTCCCATCAGGTTGCTTTCCATCTTGTTCAAAATTGTGCATTGTGTTTTTGGATGGTAATTCATGGTTTTTCCATGTGGTGGTGCCAGAGCATCTTAAAATATTTGTGTCTTTTCCTCTTTTAAAAAAAGATCTGCTTATGGAAATGCAGATGCCTTGGTCCCCACGGAGGGGCTGTGTGGGTGGCCACATCTGCCTGTGCGCTTCTGTGGGAAGCAGGCAGGCTTCTTGGGACAGGGCAGCTGGGCTGGGGTGGTAGCCCCAACTTGCACCCTGGCACCTCGGGCAGCTGGACATCTTGTGCGAGTGAACATTTGTTAAACAGCCTGGTCGGTTAGTTAGTTCTGATTCTTTAGGTCGGTTGTAGCTCCCTTAGGGACCAGGAGAAGAACTTGCTCACAGATTGGAGCTCTGTTTGCATCACCACATTTAAAAATGTGGACCTACTCAGTTGGCCAGAGACTTCTGCTCTTAGTGGGAAGCCTGGCAGTGGCCCAGGGACTGTCGCTCTCAGTGTCTCGTGCTGAGGAACAGAAACTTCATTAGTAAAGGTCTGTTATTTCAGTAGTGTGTTTCTATTTGATAAAAATCTAGGAAGACGCTTTACTTAAGGAGTGTCTCCTGTGCTGTGCTGTATTTAGGTTGTTAGTGTTGTGTTTGTTTCTGGGGTGTGTATTCCATGCTGACCACTCTTTACATCTGCGTCATGGATTTACATTTGCCTACAAATAGCAGTGACTTCTGGGAACTCTTTCTTATATTTGCATTTTAGGAGAGATTAGCAATGTTAGTATCATTAGCATCTAATTTTAAAGCTCTTCCTAGGTAGAAAAGGTACCTTTCAAATGGCTACTTGGTCCTTGGAAGGACTGCGGAGTTAATACCAATCAGGGCACCCTGTGCTCTCTGCAGAAACAGCATTTTGTGGATCATCGCCGAGTGCTCGTCCGAGGCGGACGTGGAGGCAATGGGGTGAGCTGCTTTCACAGTGAACCCCGGAAGGAGTTTGGAGGCCCTGACGGTGGTGATGGAGGCAACGGGGGCCATGTCATCCTGAGAGGCAGGTGCCCTTGGGCAGCTGGGGAAGTTCACTCTGTCTGCCATTTCTGCATGGGGAGTTTGCACCTTCTTGCCCTAACAGGAATTTGAATTCAAAACCGATGTGTGGACATTATTTTATTAAATTACATGGATCTTCACATTTAGATATTTCACCCCAAACCAACTTTAATGGTTTGTTGTTTTTTATTTTAACATTTTAGGAACATAAAGACTATCAGAGAATCTAACATTCTGGTACCATATATCCAAGGGTTAAAGCTGTTACTGTTACTCTCTCAGTCAAGTGCTGAAAGGCTGTTGATCGCCCCTACACACATGGAGCACAAAGGCCTAGCAAACCAGTCCACTTGGAGTTAGTAGCCATTCACAGCATAATAATAAAGTACAGCTGTTTTCAAATCACAGTGATACTGTGGGTAGTTGTGAATTTTTGGAAACTGTAGTATCTTTTAAAAGAAAATAAGAATTTAGCTTTTTCAAAAAGTCTCACTGCTGGTTTGATGACTTTTGCCATGACTTCATCCCGTGTGCATTCTTAATCTGAACAAGAGAAACTTTACGAAATGAGACGGGTCTGCCTTTAACACAGAGGGTGGTGACACTTCCCACTTTGACTTCCAGTTGACCAGCAGGTCAAGTCTCTGTCCTCTGTCCTGTCGCAGTACCAGGGGTTTGACGGTGAGGACGGTGGCAGGAAGAACTGCTTTGGGCGAAATGGCGCTGTCCTCTACATTCGGGTAGGCCAGGCGCGGAGTCCCCTGTCCACCCTGTGGGCCGTCGGGTTCCCAGGTCCTGCGAGTGGTCCAGAAGGGCCTGTCTTCCACAGAGCAACCCCAGACGGGAACTCTATGTCAATTTCATACCATATGCACCTGTGACCTGTTCACAGTCATGAGACGATTCTGTCTTCCGAGGGGACCCACAGGTCCGCAGTCCCTATCTGCAGCCCCGCAAGCCTCCCCTGCCCCAGCCACCTGGGGCATCTCCGTGTGAGCAGTGGGTTCATGCCCTCAGCATCGCTGTCATTCGCAGATGCTCTGCTCACCCTGACGCTATAGAAGTGCTACTGGGAGAAGCCATTGTGCAGCCTGCCCCACAGAACCTGAGGGCCCTCCTCCCTCTGGGAGCTTGGAAGTACTCCCTTCTCTAGAGCTTCTAAAAACGCTTTGTTGTGTTTCAGGTCCCCGTGGGCACTTTGGTGAAGGAGGGAAATGAAGTCCTGGCTGACCTCTCGCGCCCAGGAGATGAATTCATTGCAGCAGTGGGCGGGACGGGGGGGAAGGGTAACCGCTTCTTCCTGGCTAACGACAACCGCGCGCCCACGACTTGCACCCCCGGACAGCCAGGCCAGGAGCGCGTCCTCTTTCTGGAGCTCAAGACAGTGGCACATGCTGGACTGGTGGGTGTTTGTGCATCATGGCGGCCGAGCAGCCCGCTTTCTCTTATCAGATCCTCTTGGCTTCATTTGGAGCCCTGCTCTTGCTTGTCCCCCGTTCCCAACCTGAGACTCCCTGACCCAACCGGTTACAGACTCTGTGGTGATAGTCTTCACTGTCTTCCAGGTTGGATTCCCCAACGCCGGGAAGTCCTCGCTTCTCCGGGCCATTTCAAATGCAAGACCCGCTGTGGCCTCATACCCATTCACGACCCTGAAACCCCATGTGGGGATTGTTCACTACGAGGATCACCAGCAGATAGCAGGTAGGATCTCTCAGAGGATTGGGTGATGGTGGAATTCAGAGCCATACTTATGTAACTTACATGCAGCCTTGTTTTTATTCATTTTAAAATTATAGTTCTTTATCAAAATCGGTTTAGATTTGCATCCCACCCCCTCCCCCAGGCATCTGTTAGTGGCATTTCGGGAATTTGAGTTTAAATTTCAAACCTGAGGAAATTACTCCTTTTCACCGCCTCTATTCTTCTTTTCCATCTACGGGGAATTCGGCAGCATCAGTCATGTGGACAACATGTGATTTTAAAAGCTTTCCCTGTACCATTTTGAGAGAAGAAAACTTTTTCCAGAAGCTAATGTACCCATTAAAAATAGTAAGCCTGCTGGCAACGTGGTTTGTATAGCACTTTATATTTGCAGAGGACTCTATCATAATTTCTATCGGTAATCAAATTATTAATAGATTACAGGAAGCCGTTTTCCCCTTTTTTGAATCACTTTTGAAGCCAGAGAGATTGGAATGTGTTAAGTAGTTCTTATTAGACTGATCTGTCATCATGCCAGTCACCCAAATATTTCAAAGCATTAGCAAGACTGGAAGCCGCAGTGCCTCAGATGGAATCGGCCTGGTGAATCAGCAACGCGGAAAATTGAACGACTTCACTCATGAGATAGTTTTTGGAAGGAAAGTCTCAGTGCCCAGAGGCTCCGGGCTCCCCTCCTGACTGTCTGCTTGTCTCCTCCACAGTGGCTGACATCCCAGGCATCATCCGGGGTGCCCACCAAAACCGGGGCCTGGGCCTGGCCTTCCTCAGGCATGTCGAGCGCTGCCCCTTCCTCCTGTTCCTGGTGGACCTCTCGGTGCCAGAGCCCTGGACGCAGCTGGATGACTTGAAGTATGAGCTGGAGCAATACGACGAAGGCCTGTCCAAGAGACCCTATGCCGTCGTGGCAAACAAGATCGACCTCCCACAGGCCAGGGCCCGGCTGCCGCAGCTGAAGACCCGCCTGGGCCAGGAGGCCATCGCCCTGTCGGCGGCCACTGGGGAAAACCTGGAGGAGCTGCTGCTGCGTCTGAAGGAACTGCACGACCACCATGTGGCCACCGAGCTGGAGCACGGCCGCCAGCCGCTGCGGTGGTAGCAGAGGAGGCCGCACCTGGGAGGCCAGCTGCAACTGGAAAGGAGGAAGGAGCCCCAGGGAATTGGGAGACCTTGGTGCAGGGGCCTTCCTGCCAACCTGAGACTCCCAGCCAACAGACCCCTGCGCTGGGACAGGACCCCTAGGGCAGCGGACGCTCCTGCCCCCGCCAGTCTGTCCCCAGTGCTTCCATGCCTGCCTGCGTGTGAGTGACGTGGTGCGATGGGCTCATCTGTGTTAATTGGCTCCTAATTATTAATAGCGGGGACTGCGTGCTGGCTGGCGTCACCAGATGGGACGTGGACAGGAGCCAGCATCAGCAGCGCTGACTCGCAGGTGGTGGCAGCTGAGGCAGAGGTGGGCCTCTGATGCCACAGCTGTTGACACCCTTTCACAGCGATGCTCCCGTCTGCTGCGTAAGGCAAGGGAGGAGGAAGCTTTTGCAGGTGCCCAGCTGTGAAGAAACGGAATCAGTGAGGGTGACGCCTGCTCTGTCATCCCAGACAATGCTGTGCTCTGTGGAAGCTGAGCTTCACGAGTGAATGCTCGCAATATCCGACCTGGGCCTGACGGTGGGTTATTAACTGCAGGTTGCAGGCAGGGTGTTGGCAGCCTGAGCCCCAGGGTGGTCAGGAACAGGTCTGTGTTTCTAGGTGTCACTGGGAGCTGTACCCACCCCTCAGGGTCCCCCAACTGTGGATGCCCTAATGAAGACTAGCCCATACATCGAGTAAGGTGGTCTTAAACTTCTGTTTCCCCCAGCTAAAGTGTGATGCCCTGACTTGTCCCTGAGGGGTGACGGGGGTGGGGGGT
>SJYA01001897.1:1487171-1530405 GCA_006410615.1 Neotragus moschatus | reverse complement strand
GTGGGCAGGGGAATAGGGCCTCTGGGAGTTGGCCTCAGGGTCTCAAGGCATCTGAGCCTCTGGATCACTCAGACTCACATTGTTTCTGCATGATGGGGGCTGGGCAGACCTCAAACAATAAGCCAGCGCCTCAGCTTTCAGGAGCAATTCCATTTTGATCTAACATCAAATCTGCGACAAGAACAAGAGTTCTTTACCCGAAGCTTTATTTTAATGTCTTGTAATTTCAGAGGTCCGTGTGTTCTGGAAACCAGAGATGGGTTTTGCATCTTTTTGTTCTCTCAGGCCACCACAAAGAGTAAAAGCCAGGTCTGAGTAGCATTTAATTATCAACGGCCTTTCATCTTGCTCACAGGGCCCCCGCCACGCTCACTCTTTAGAGGCGGAGACACTCGAGATGCCCGTGTAGCTGACCCGCCAGTGGCCCCACTGCAGGGGTAGGGGCTTGTCCCATTCTCGCTGTGTCCCCCAGAGCCTCAGGACCTGACTCTCGGGCACCAGTACATTTGTGGAATGAGCAAGTGTAGTGGCAGATATCCAGTGCTTTTAGGTTGCTTTTAAAGACGTTTAAAAGATCAGGTGGACCCCAAGCCAGAGCCCCTGTCCCGGCTCCCCTAGACCTGCCTCCTCTGGCCGTTTTACTGAGTGACCTGCTCTGAAGTCTGAGCAGCTCTTACTACCTTGATCAACCTGGAGCATCACCTGTTGATCTCTGGCCCCGAACAGGGACTTGCTCTCTCACACTTATTCCCTGTACCCTCCCTGGGCTGCGTCGGGCCATCGGGGCATGGGCTGTGGGGTCCTGGGTTTTCTCGCGGCTTTCTCCCTCCTCCGGGTGGTGTCTGTCCAGTGTCATCCCTCCCCATTGGGGAGATATCAGCCACCAGCCTCCCTTGAGGTCTTCTCTCCACTTCCTTGGCCTTCTGTTCCCCCGTGGATGACAGTGGGCTCAGCGCCTCCTGGGCCAGGTGGCCGCTGCCTCCCTGCTCTCTTCTCCCTCCTGCTTTACTCTCCGATTCATCTGCAAAGACTCTGTTTCCAAATCGGGTCATATTGTGAGTTTCCAACTGATGTGAATTTGGGATCCTCTTCAGCCCCATAAGCACCCTGTTTAATACCGAGCTGATGACCCCTCATCTCCCCATGCAGCAGCCTAAGCGCTCCCATCCTTGTATCCATAGATCCTTGCCCCACCCCTGCTTGGCGACCCTCTCCTTTGCATGGCCTGACTCCCCAGGGCCCCCGGGCCCCCTGCCCCACCACTCTAGCTGTTTCCTTGCAACACCAGGGACCCTCCAGTAAGGATCTTTTGGGAAACCAGGCTTCTGTGTGCCAATGCACTTCCTCAGACACCCTATGAGTGCCCCCCAGCTAGTGGACCCGCAACCATCTGATCAAAGCCAGACTCACCTACATGGGCCCTGCCCTGGGCCGTGCTGGCCTGTCTCGGGTATGTGGTCCCTGGTATGTTCATTGGCCGCCACGTGGCTCTTTGAGACACAGCCCCCTGGTTTGCATTGCATCCCAGGGCCAGGACACCAGAGGCAGGAGGACAGACTTGCCGGGCCCGCAGGAGTACGGGTGAAACACGTGTGTGGGGATACACACCAGTGTGTTTACAGATGGGGGTGGACATTCAAAGGTTATGGAGAGGCAGGCACCACCCCTGAGTGTTCTGTCCAGATGGGTCAGTGGTGATCAGGCTTGGGGGTGGAGAGGTGGCTGTGGCTCTGAAAGCACGTGAGGTGCCTGATCATGTTATCATGTGACAGAGTCGCACAGAACTTGAGGTTTGATGGGTGGACTCAGAGTCTGGGAAGGCGAGAAAGTTCTGGAGGTGGATGTTGGGAAGAGTTGCGCGACTGTGAATGTTCCTAAGGCCACTGAGCTGTGCACCTAAAATGGTTAAAAGGGTAAGTTTTACATATATTTGACCACACTAAAAACACACACAGCACTAAGCGCACGCACTTGTGTGCACACATGCAGTTACATGCGCACACATGCAGTTACATGTGCACACGTGCAGGTGAGCATGCGCTAGGCACTGTTGACACCATCCGTCTCATCGCAGGGCAGCTCTAATGCCCAGGCCCACCAAGGCCAGGGTGTCTCCTCTTGTGAAAGGGCAACAGGGCAGATGGAGCAGAGGGGACACACAGGCCCCGGGGGGAGCCAGAGCTGCCGGCAGGAGTGTGAGCACTCGAAGAGGGGCACCAGAGGGGTCTCTGCCTTGCAAACCTTTAATTCTCTAGAGAAAAAAAGAATTTTTTTTCCTTGTCAGAGGTAGCCAGGCAGCAGTGGGTTGGTATTTTTCCAGAGCCAGGAGATGTCTCCACTTTCTGCTATGGTCTTGGAGTGGAGGTGGGGGTGAGGGCCAGGCTTTCTGCCTCACTGTGGTCTGGGTGGGCTGCCTAGCCCATGGAGCCCACTACACTTGGCACTGGGATATGCCTGTCACCCACCCCTATTGCCTGGTCTTATCATCTATATGCCTGGGACGCATCTGTAAGGTCCAACAGAGTAGGGACACTCGTGGTCTGGCCTGGGGTCTTAAACTGGCTTACTTCAGCCCCACCCTCGGTACACAGCCCCTTCCCCATGTGGGATCTTCTGGGACCCACGGCCAAGGACAGAGCAAGCCTTGGAGTCTAGAGGGCTGTGCCCCCGAAATGCTAGCATACTGTCCCTGGCCAAGCCTAGGGGTCTGGGCCACAGGCAGCCACCAGCCGCCCACCTGCTGGCCCTTCCCATAGCTTCCAAAGAGCTGGATGGATCCTCAGAGCTCGGCCCCTTCCCCACATTGTCCGTGAAGACAGGGAGGGTCACCATCTCTCTGAGGTTTGAATTTCAGACTCGCAACAAAGAATGCGGTACTTAGACGCCATATTGTTTGCTGTGACTCTGAAATCCAGGCTGAGCTGTGTTGTATCTGACGGCAGAAGTGAAGGGGTGAAGCAGGGGGGAGGTCGCGCAAACATCCCTATTGACACTGGCCCTGGAGGGGACGGCTTTGGACTGGGCCACCTGGGGGAGCGGCTCCAGGTGGAGCCTCTTCTTCCCATCCCTGGAGGGGCAGAGGGCCCACCCCGATGGCCTATGCCAGGGCAGCACCAACTGTTTACTTTCAGCCAGCTGCCCCCTGGTGTCCTTGGGTGGCCCAGCAGTAGTAACCCCCTCCCTCAGATGGTGGCACCGGCCCACATGGCTGCTTTCTTCTATGAGGTTGGGTCAGCCGGCTCATCAGGACCACAGAGGGCTGTCTGCAGTCCATAGCTGATTAGGGGGCCTCTGGGGACCACCCAGCCCTGGTCCCAGGAATCCTCCGTGTGGGCCACAGAGCTGCTGACCCAGAATGGGGGTTCCATCCAGGAGCTCGGACTGAGGGATACTGACTTCTTTCAATGATCTGGGATCCTCAATGACATGAGCTTCTGACTCAGGGCCCCACCGGAGCTCAGGACAGCGTGCAGACACCGTCTGTCCTCGGCCCTCCCCAACCCGGGGTGTCTTGCAGTCTGAAACACTTGGGTTAGAATTTGACTCCTTTCAATTCAAAGATGGTCCTCTGTTAAAGTGCACATCTCCCCTCTCTGGAATAGTCAGCCCATCACACTTTAGTATGAATAGGTTTGAGGAGCTGGGACGAGGGGCAGACAATTCCCAGGCAGAGCAGAGCCTCAGCTGACACAAGGCCCTGGGCCCTGAAGGGCATCAGGGAGGGGCCAGCAAGGAATGGTCCATCCACCGGCCCACCCCCGTGGCTACTTGGGAATCTGGGGTTCTGCCAAACGGGCCCAGGGCGGAGGGCAGGCCAGTCCCTATCCTATGCCTCTGCTCAGAACCAGGGCTTGCTGAGCTCTTTGAGGACTGTCCAGCATTATAAGCAGAGCGTTTACAGATCACCCAGTTTGACGTGTTTGAATATGGAAGCCAGTGACTCTGGAATGTCACAGATGCATTTTTAGCCCAGCACTACCACCCCCTCCTCCCCTTGCTCCAAACCCTCCCTCCCCCTCCCTTCTCTCCTGTCTTTCTTCTTTCTCTTTTGAAGGATATTTTTGTGCCCCTCTGAGATTTGTGTCTGACAAGCTCCACAGCAAGGCACCTCCTCTGGACACAAAGCCTGCCACCCTGGGGACAGGACGATAGGTGCTGTGTGGGGTGCCCTGTTTAGTGGAGAAGGAATTTAAGCCAAGGCAGAGTTCCTGGTGACCTGTGGATGAGAAGGATGTCACAAGCCAAAAGCCTGACATCCTGCCCTTCCTTCCTTAGAGCCGGTATGTTACACTTAACATACCAACAGTCATTATTTCCTACCAACAGTCATGACATTTTTGAATCACTTTGTTGCACACCTGAAACTAACACAACACTGTAAATCAGCTGTTGTGTGCTCAGTCATATTCGACTCTTTGTGACCCTAGGGACTGTAGCCCACCAGGATCCTCTGACCATGGAACTCTCCAGGCAGAAATACTGGAGTGAGTTGCCATTTTCTCCTCCAAGGGATCTTCCCGACCCAGGGATCAAACTCTTGTCTCTTGGGTGTCCCACATCAGCAGGCGACTTCTTTACCAACTGCGCCACCTGGGAAGCCCACAATCATCACAATTATTATTTACTAAATGATTAACTCATTTCCCCATTTTTTATTAAAGACAGAGTCGTCTGGAGCAGGAATGTTTCCTTCCCCTCCCCCACCCCAAGACAGAGGAATACTAAGCTGGGCCATCACATTACAAAGTGTTATTTTGTGCTTGCTTTAGGAAAAGAGGGGCATTTGGTGACTCATGAACCCAAAGGGGACTAGCTTCAGGCCAGGCTGGATCCAAGTGCTCAGAGAACAGCAGGTAGAAGCCACCTGCCAGTTCTCTGTGGCTTTTGGCTGCAGCAGATGTGCTCTGTCCATGGAGAGGCTCTAAAGAACAGTGTTGGAGACCACCAGGCCAGCAACCCCAGTTGCAGGGGAGCATCGGCCTCCTAGGGCCCCCAAAGTCCCAGAACGGCTGCTGTCTGGCCACACGGGATGTGCACTGCCCCAACTTTCCCCCGGTGGTTCTTACCAGCCACACCTGGGACCCACAGCTATCCTGGAGCCCAGGGATGGTGTCAGCCCCTGGACCCACTGGAGTGAAGGGGAGATGGTTCCCAAAGGAAAAGCAGGAGATGCTGCCACCAGAAGCACTGGGCTTGGGCAGCGAGAGGCCTTGGGCTTGCTCAGGAGTGTGTGTGTTTCCAGGTGCCCAGAGTAGGGCTTGGGAGACGAAGAGAAGGTGGGAGAGGGCAGGGTGTCCCCTTAGCCTCGGAGGGGCAGCCCCCTGCCCTGGCCTCAGTTTCCCCTGAAGCACATTTTCCACATGACCTGGGTGGTTGGGTCCAGGTTCCTCCACCCTCCTTCCTAACTCTCCCTTCTCTCTCCCACTTTCTTGGCTGCAAAAGGGCAACTTCTCCCAGCTCCTGTGCACCATACGTAGAACATACAGCAGGTGCCACTGTGTGCTTTGGGTTAAGATCAGCACAGTTGAGTTCATTCCCAAGGCTCACAGGAGCCCTTCCCAGATGCACGGCCAGGCAGGTTTCTCCACTGTCCTCGTCATCCAGGGATGCAGGTGAGTCACAGGAGGACACACTGGGGCAGGCACCCGCTCACACACCACACCCCCCTCCGTGGTGCCTGGAGGGACCCAGGGGGCGGGAGGATGAAGTCTTGGCCCCTACTGGCTGCTGGAGTGTGAGATATGAGCCGGTTGCCCAGCTTCCAGGGCCCCAGCTCTCAGGGTCTACTGAGTGTAGAGCTGAACCCACCCCTCTCTGTGGGGAGTCCCTGAGGACACAAGCTCCAATAAATGTTGGTGGAAAGGTTCCTGCACCCCCCAAGCCCAGCCACGAGTGTTGGGATGGGAGGTGGAGGCAGGGGCTAGATAGGCTGGGTCTCCCCATGGCTCAGACCTCCAGAAGCCCTGCCAGCTGATCCCAGGCTTCCCTCATCATGACTCTGATGCTCCAAAGCACTGCTGAGTAACTTGACCTATTGTAGAAGGATGGGAGCTGCCTGCTGGGCTCCTGGGAACTTCACCCCAGGGTGGGAAGGACCCACACCCAGCAGCTGCACAGAGCCAGTTCCCAAGGGGCTCTCCCAGAGCCAGCACTGTGGTGGGAGGGGTGGCCAAACAGATGGAACCAGTGCCAGCCTGGGGAGGGGGTTCTTGGAGACCTGTTGGCCCTGAGCCCTGCATCCCTGAGGGCCAAAAGCTGGCCCTGAGCGGAGCCAGGTCACATATGAGTGCCCAGGGCAGAACCCTGCCTCAGGCCTTTGCCCAATTCTTCAGCTGTGTGGCTCTGCCAGTCTCTGCACTTGTCCTCACAAATCCCCCAGGTACCCACTATCAGGGCTGGGCTGACACAGGTTGGCCACCCAGACTGCATTCCATCCTTGGGCCTCAGGCTCACTCTCTGGAGGCCTCGTTGTCCTCAGAAGCAAGGCCACCCTCCTCCTCTCGGCCTCCAGGCCCCAGGGCATCACAGCTGCCCATCTGGGTCCCTTTCACTTATATGCCCTTCTTTCAGCCCATGGGCTGAAACCCACCACTAGGCTCAGTGGAGGTTTGTGGAATAAAGGAATGAAACAATGGCTCTGCAGACAGGCTCCCTGTCCACGTGGCTGACAAGCCAAGTGCCCCCTTCTTTTGGTCCCCCCAACCCCATCTTCGACTCCTGTGGGAATGGCCCTGCTTATGGGACAGTTGTTTGTCTACCTGCCTCCCATCAGCCCATGGCCGGCTCAGAGCCCGGCACACAGTAGGTGCTCAGTAAACAGCAGCTGCCGATGTGGGTGGCACCCGCGGGGGTGGCAGCTCCTGCCTCTGGGCTCAGCTTTGTCTCTGCTCCCAGCAGTGGATCCGAGGAGAAAGGCCCCCTTGGCAGGTTTGTTTGTGGCAGGACACAACCCAATAGACTCTGTGTCTTTTTTCTCTCCTGCTCCACCCCTGCAAAGGAGCTCGGGGAGCAGCAGTTGCCAGAGATTGAAGGCAAAATTGTTTGAAAGCCTGCACTTTTATCCTCCAATTTGTAGCCATTTAGCAGGGCTGGGCTGAGGGGCAGTGCGGGCTCTGGCTGTGCGGGCAGCACAGAGGCGCCCACTGCTGCAGAGAATGGGTTCTTTGTCCTTCTCCAGACAGCTCTGGGCTGCGAGATGACGCCCACAGACCGGGGGCCAGGCGGGTCTGCAGGGCCGCAGGGAAGGTCAGTGGCCAGCCTCACCCCAGGGCCCAGAGCTGTGAGGGCTTCCCCAAGCTCCGGCCACAGGCAGCGGGTGCCCTCTGCCGACCCTGCCTCACTTCCCCTCTCTCAGTGCTCAGCTCTTGACAGTGCCCAGGCCCAGAGCGGACCCGAGGCTTGGCCCTCCATTGGGCCACTAAGAAGACTGTTGCCCTGCCCAGACCAGAGGGGTCTCTCTAGAGGACAGAGATCATGGAGGGGAAGGGGTACCAGCTTGGTGAGAAAATGTCTAGAAGAGGAAGATTGTGGGTTTTAAACATTGTGAATAGCTGCACCCCTGCTGTAGTGGGAACACTGTCTGGACCTCACTGTTGGATTCAGGAGCCACGGCACCCAGCCACAAGGCTGGCACTGAGGCTGCCGAGCGTCTGTCAGCCAGAGGAAGAAGGGACGTGGTCAGGACTGTGGCCGCTGTGCCGGCACAGCAGGGGGTGTCCGTGAGGTCAGGGCAGGGAGGGCCCTTGTGGCTGGAAAGGAGGGAAAGCTTCCTGGAGGCAGTGGCATCTGACCCACCCATGTTTATGTCGCCCCTAGGTTGAGCTGGTCTTGCCCTCTTTCCAAGTGGGCTATGGGCAGCTAGGCCAGTGTCTGCCCCTCTGTGGAGCCCAACGGGCTCAGGCTCACCCAGCACTGTCCTCGTCATCTCCTTCTCCCTGTGCCCGTTCATCACACTCATCCCACCTCCAGGCCGTGGCCAGAAAGCCACTCTACCAGAGGTGCCTCCCCACCTTGGGCCGTCGTCCTCTTGAGCTCGGCTCCTATACCCCTACACCCCTGAAAGCTCCCTATGGCTGAGAGCAGTAAGAACCCCTTTCCTAGGGCAGGCAAGCTGCAGCAGGTAGGGGCTCTGCCGTCTGTTTTCAAGNGTGCCTCCCCACCTTGGGCCGTCGTCCTCTTGAGCTCGGCTCCTATACCCCTACACCCCTGAAAGCTCCCTATGGCTGAGAGCAGTAAGAACCCCTTTCCTAGGGCAGGCAAGCTGCAGCAGGTAGGGGCTCTGCCGTCTGTTTTCAAGCCTGAAGTGAGAGGGAGTGGCGGGCGAGGCACTACTGGGGCATCATGTCCCTTCCTGGGGTTGAACTCTTGTATGACTGCTGGCTCGTCTTCTCTCCCCCTCCCCCGCTTGAAGAGACACTGAGGTCAGGGGGAGGGGAGGCCTGCATCTCATGCCTGCCTGGGTGCTCCTGTGTCCCCATGGGTTCCAACTGATGCTTGGCCACCCCCATGAAGTCCTCAGGAATCAGCACCAATAAAAAAATACGCTTTACTGTGGGGACTGCAGGGTCTGCAGGGGCAGCACGGCAGGGGTGCAGGAAGCAGAGCATGCAGAGCGCCAGCCAGCGCCCGGGATGCGGCGAAGCGGCCCCTCTCCTGGGCTTGGTTCCTGCCCCCTGGGCTCCTCCGAGTGCCCTGAGAGGACTCTCAGGGCTCAGCTGTTTCCCTCTCCCAAACCAGGAAACTCTGGTTGAGCAGATGGAGTGGGAGGGGCAGCCTTCTGGACAATTGAGAGTCTGGGGCTCTGGCCACCCTCAGAGCCTCCAGTCGGGGCCCAGTACCCGAGCTGGGGGCGGGGTGGGCAGAGCAGCTGGCTCGGCTCAGCCAGAAGCAGCACACAAAGAAGGAAGACGTGGGAGCCCACACCTGCCAATCCAGCCCCGAGCTCCTCAGCAGTTTTGTCTCTTTTGATTAAACATCTAAGGAACACTGAGTTCACGGACGTGTTTTCTTCTTCTCCATCTTCCTGAAACACCCAGAATGGAGACGCAGAGACCTGCCACGAGCAAGGTTCCTGGGGAGCNGGGAGCCCACACCTGCCAATCCAGCCCCGAGCTCCTCAGCAGTTTCGTCTCTTTTGATTAAACATCTAAGGAACACCGAGTTCACGGACGTGTTTTCTTCTTCTCCATCTTCCTGAAACACCCAGAATGGAGACGCAGAGACCTGCCACGAGCAAGGTTCCTGGGGAGCGCCCGGCACTTTGGGAGCAGATAAAGTTGGAGGGAGGAGGGATGAAGGACCGGGTCCGGCCTCAAGCAGGGGACGGACAGCAGCAAAGCCAGCAGCCAGGGCTTGTCTGGGACAAGGCAGGTGTGCAGGCGTATGCAGGTGTGTGTGTGTGCAGGGGCCGAGCACTGGCCCCAGAGGCCTGGAGCGCACGCCAAGCACTTGCTTTGGGAAGAACACTCAGCAGTAATTGTGAGAAGCAAGGACATGACCGGCCATCACACTGTCCGTGGGGGTGGACAGAGTGGCTGGGAGCCCTGGATTGTCCCTCCTGGGCTACAGCAGGACTTGGGTGGCATCATTCTGGCTCACGAAGCAGGGGCCCTTCCAGCTGCCCTCCAGGCTGCCTCCACTGCCAGCGGATGGTCTGAGAGGCTGCCATGGCATTTAGTGTGGGCCAGAGACAAGGCAGAGCGCACGCCTGCAGGGCGGCCAGGTGGACATAAAGGCCCAGCTGCCCAGGAACCCAGGGCCTCGAGGGGATGGCAGTGGCCTCAAGCATCCCAGGTGCCGTGGAAGGCCAGCTCACTTCCAGCAGTGCTCCAGGGAGCTGTGGGGCTGGATCTTGAGCTTCTGGGGGCAGAGCAGCTTGGTGAAAGCCCGGCGGAAGCTATAGTGGCACAGCGGGTAGAGGACGGGGTTGACGGCCGAGTTGGCCCACAGCAGCCAGAAGGACGTCTCGTACCAGTAGTCGGGGATGCAGTGGCCGTGGCAGGCAGCCCGAATGATCATCAGGAGTGTGTAGGGGGCCCAGCAGAGCCCAAAGATGCTCACGATGACGGCCAGTGACTTGGCTACCTTCTTGTCCCGCGAGAGCCGGAAGCGCTGGGTGATGCTCTGGGACACCATCTTCATGCGCTTCTCGAGGGACGCTGAGGATGCGGACGGCTTGGAGCCACGCTTGAGTGAGCGAGGCCTCTCGGTGCCCCTTGAGGAGCTGCCAGAGCTGGAGGTGGGCGAGGCTGCAACACCCCCACCACTGCCACCCCCGAGGGCCACCTCCCCGGCCTCAGGGCCCGGGGTCACCTCACTGACCCCCACCCCGTACCTGTGCAGCGGCACGGCCTCCCCACACCCTTTCTGCCAGCATCCCCAGCAGCTGGGTGCAGCGGGCGGTGGAGAGGGCTGGGCTTCGGGCGGAAGCTCGGTGGTGGCCGCCTCGCGCACTCCATCCAGCCGGACACGGGTGCGCCTCTGGATGTTCAGGTAGATGCTGAGGTTGAAGAAGGTGACACTGAGGAAAGGGGTGAAGAACTCGAGGGTGGAGGCCGTGATGAGGAAGTACCAGTTGTAGAAGAACTCAGCATAGCAGTGGCCCTCGGGGATGGAGCTGCCACCAGACAGGTACTCCCAACTGAGGATGGCGGGTCCATAGAGCAGGAAGGCCAGCACCCACACCAGCACCATCTTCTGCACCGCCCGCCGCGTGTCACCCTGCTGGGCCCGGTAAGAGACCTGTGGCGGACACGCTGGGTTAGGAGGCAAGGGGACTGAGCCAGGGCACAGTGCTGCCCAGAGCTCCAGGCAGCCTCCAGGCCTCTGTGCAGGGCCCTCCTCAGCAAAGATGCCTTCCCTTGTCCTCCATGAACCCCCCAGGAGGCTGAGACCTGTGACTCTCCCATGGGCTCGAAACCGCCCCTCAGAATCCTAATATTGTGCCAGGCTGCCTGTCAGCCATCCCCCTGTGTGCTCCCTAGGAGTCATGTCACTGTCCAGTCCTTTGAGGACCCATCGTGTGCCCTGCTCTGTGCTTGGCACCTTTGATATCATCTCATTTAATCTTCACAGCTGCTCCACCCTGGTCCCCACGTTCTTGATGGTTCAGGTCAGGCAGGAAAGGCCACAGGTGGAGGGGCTCCACGGGCAAAGCTGACTCCAAACCCATGCCCTCTGCACCCTGACCTACTGCCTCCCTAGACTAGGACACACACAGCCCCAGCAGAGGGAGCCTGGCAGAGCCGTCAGAGGAGATGGCACCACACTGACTTCTGGGGCAGTGCTGCCGCCAGCCCTGTGCCTGCGTGACTCCGACATGGGAAGTGTGGGCAGTCCAGNCTGACCTACTGCCTCCCTAGACTAGGACACACACAGCCCCAGCAGAGGGAGCCTGGCAGAGCCGTCAGAGGAGATGGCACCACACTGACTTCTGGGGCAGTGCTGCCGCCAGCCCTGTGCCTGCGTGACTCCGACATGGGAAGTGTGGGCAGTCCAGGGTCCCTAAGTGTGGCCACCCACACCCAGGGCAGCTCATGGAGCCTGTCGTTCTGAGGCACACACACCCGTGGGGAGGTTCTGGCCCTTGGCCCCAGATAGTCCCTTAGTTCCAGGGACTTTGGACCTGCTCCAGGGTGGAGGCTGGAGTGAGCCCCTCCTCCAGGTCCAGACGGCCCCTTCTGCCCAAACCAGGACCAGTCCTACTGGCAGCAGGTGGCTACTGAGCAGGCAGGTGGCTACAGAGTGCCTGAGGGGAGCGGACCCCAAGCCCACCCAGCACCGCCCACTCAGAAGTGGCCGTGCCCCCTGCCTGGTGTGTCTCCTGGCTGCCTCTGGCCACCCTGCCCCGGGCACCCTCATCCCAGACTCACGGCTCGGGTGACCGACAGGAAGCGGTCGTAGCTGATGAGCACAATGTTGAAGACAGAGGAGGTGCACAGCAGGTAGTCCACCACCAGCCACAGCTTGCAGAGGCCCCGGCCGAAGGGCCAGCGGCCGGTCAGCACGTAGGGCACGTAGAGTGGGATGCAGAACGCCCCTGCGGGAGAGGAGGGCCACGGCTGGTCAGGGGCCTGGGTCAGACCCCCACAGCTGGGAGATGAGCAGGACCTGGGGTCACATAATGGGTCCCTTTCTGGGACCAGCAATCCCCCCTCCGCCTCCTTCCTAGGCATGCTCTGAGCCCTGCACCTGGCCTCCAACCCTTGCCCCACCCCCAGCCCCACCGTGTTCCTGGACTTGGGAGCAGGAAAAAGCTCCAGCGATAGGGCCCACTGGGCACAAGGAGACCCAAAGCGTCATTCCTGGCCTTTTGCTAGTCCTCCCAGTGCCTGAAGGAAGAATTTCCTTCCTCTCCGCCCCGCTGCACCCCAGCTCCTATCCTGGCCTTTGGGCAGCTCCTCCTCATCAGCTCAGAAGCCGAGAAAACATTTCTCCGGACTCAAAGGGCACTTGACTGCTGCCATGCGGGCGGCTCACCGCCAAGCCCTGCTCTGAGCAGCTGGCAGACGCTCCTCTCAGCCCCAACAGGTGTCTGGCGCTCCGGCCCCCTCCTTGCGCCCCGCCCCCCGCCCCAGCCGGCAGCAGCGCACGGACACGTGAGAACGCGCGCTTCAGAGCATCTCCCCAACCCCCCTTCCCCGCGGCCTCCTCCCCCAACACGGCTCTAAAAATCTCCCTTCCACGTTCCCTCCCCCCAGCCTCTCCCCAGCACCCTCCCCGCGTCCTGAGTCCGCTGCAGCCTTTGTTTGTCTACGGCGCAGGAGTCCGCGCTGCACAGTGACCGCAGCGCCTTGCGCCTTGCTGAGCGCCCGCTCGCTCGGACCCCCTTCCCCGCCCGAGTCCCGGGGACCGGGGACTGGGAGGCAAGGAACTTCGCCTGTGCCCACCTCCCCAAAGTCCTGGACACCCCCTACCCAGGCCTGGCTTCCTAGCGGGGTGTGTCCCCGAGGAAAAGCACCCTAGGTCCACGTTCCAATCCCCGCTGACCCGACCCGGCTGGGTGCCCCTGACTCTAGAGGGGGCTGGGGGCTTTACCCACGAGGAAGTCGGAGATGGCGAGGTTGAGCAGAAAGAAGTTGTTTTGCGTGCGGAGGCTCGAATCCGCCACGAAGGCGAGCATGACCAGTGCGTTGCCCAGCACCGTGGCCACGATGAGCAGCGCCATGAGCGCCGCCAGCACGGCGGTCCAGGCGGCAGAGAAGCCGCGCGCCCCGCCCGCCGCCGCCGCTGCCGCCTCGCCCGCCAGCGCCCCCGACGCGTTCAGCGGCCCGTCGGGCGGTGAGCGCTCCATGGCCCCGCCGGCTCACGGGGCGCGGGGGCGCGGGGCAGGGTGCGGACCGCCGGCCGGGCGGCCAGGAGTGGCCCCGGTCCGGGAGCCTGGTCTTTGCGGGCTCTCGGCCCGACCGGGTTCCCCGTTGGGTGCCCGGCGCATGGTCCGCGGGCGCCGAGACGCTGGCCGGGGCGGGCCGCGCCCAGGGGGCCTGGCCCGGAATCTGAGCCGAGCCGGTCCAGCGGCACGACCACTGCAGCCCGAGCGGACCCCGGGCGGAGCTGGAGCCGGAGCCGCTGCCTGAGCGTCGGTGCGCCCGGAGTGCAGCGCGCAGCTGAGTGAGCCCCGCGCCCAGCCAGCGGCCCCCAACGCCCCGCGCAGCGCCCCCGCCATTGGCTGCCGCCCTCGCCCCGCCCCCGCCCCGCCCGGCGCCGGCAGCACCACGGACAGCGCCGCGTGCCCGCCGGGCCGCCGGAGCTCCAGCCCGAGTGCGCACGCCGGCTGGCGAAGAGCCTGGCAGGGCGGTCGCCCGAGCTGGGGGCTCGCCTGCGGTCAACCGCCCGCGCACACAGGAACCAGTCTCTGGGCTGCTTGACCTGCTCCGTACCCTCCGTCCCAGTGACCCCTTGGCTGGCTCTCATCGGGATCTGGGGCGCCTGAGGGGGTCCGGAGTGGGAGTGAGGGGAAACTCCTGCATCCGCGCTCAGGAGAACTTGCCCCCACGGGACCCCCTCCTCGTTTCACCCTTATGAGCAAGCAGGACTCGGAGAAAGGAATCTCCCCAGGAGAAAGGATGGGAGGGGTCTCCCATAGCCGGTGCCCTGGTCAGGGGTTTGCTCCACCCCCCATATGCGTGGGACTTTGGATCTCACTCTCCCTTGGGCAGGACCCAGGGCAGGGTCCAGGGTGACCTGCAAGGCGCAGACAGATGTGGAGTTACATAAGGGAAGATGGGGAACCAGCGAACCCAGCCGGGAAGGGAGCGTGCCCACCCTGAGCTCAGGGGGCCGTAAGCTGGGGGAAAGTGACCGTCGGCCTGGCACCCAGCCTCGGGGTCCCCCCGGTGGACAGCGCGGTGGGGAGGTCGCTGATGCGGGGACAGACGAGGTCACTGCGCTCCGGGCGCAGCTAAGGCGGCGCTCTGCGTTAGCGCCTGCGGGAGGGGCTGGGGGGAGAGTGGCAGGAGGGAGCGCCCCCTCCCCCAGGCACAAGCGCTCAGATAGGATCAAGGACGAGACACACACAGCGAGACCGACAGACACGCCCGTAGGCAGACACACAGACACCCACAGACGAGGGAAACAGCCACCCAGCGTCAGGATGGGGGACCCACAAATGGCAGTTAGACACACACACACATCAGACAGCAGACAGCGAGGGAACACAGCCCGAGGGAGAGGGAAGCAGCGACTCCGCTCAGTCGCCAGCGGCGCACATCCGCGGAAGCCTCAGAACAGAAAGGCGCGTCTGCGCATGGGGGTAGGGACGGGAGGCTGGGGGAGGGGCTGCAGAGAGACCCCAGGTACTGGCACACACGGGCACCCCCACACTTACATCAGCTTCCTGATCAAGCTGGGACATATCCCTCCTCTAGCCCTGAGGTGCTTTAGAAACTTTGGGGAGTGAGGGGTGCTCGGCTCCCTGTCCCCGCTCCCCAGGGCTGACTGCAGGGAGGAGACTCTCGCCCCTCATCCCAGCCCCAGAGGATGCGTGATGATTCTATGGCTTCTTGCAGCTTGTGCTGGGGGAGAGCTGTTGAGACTCCAGCTCACCACCCCGAACCCAAGCCCTCTCTCAGTACCTCCCCTCTACGAGCAATCTTGCCCCTTTTACAGGCTCCCTCAGCTCCCCCTGACTGCACCCCGACTTTCACGGTGGACCAGGCTGCACCAGGAGCAAGCACCAGCTGGTGGGTAGACAAGCCGAGGCAGAGAGCGCATAGAGTGGGCAGCCAAGTGCTCCCACCGTCCAAGCCTCCCCGCATCACTGGTGCTGGGTGAGGGCCTCACGTCCCTGTGCTCAGCCATGGGCATCCCAGGGCCGGCTCTGGCTAGTAGTGCTTTGTGGGCACACTCCCTCCCCCTCCCCAGGTCTCTGGAGATGGAGTTGGATGGGAGTTTGGAGAGGGGCTCTGGCCCTCTCCTCACTGGCTGGGAGCCTGTTCCCCAGCCTCAGCTGCTGTCCTGGGTGGAGGCCTGGGTCGGGGGGTGTGAGGAGAGGGGCTGAGCAGAGGGCAACCCCCTTACAGTCTCAATCAAGCTCCATACGGTGTCAGTGTTCTCCAACTTTCCCTGGTGGTCTCACACCACAGCAGCTGGAGCAGCGATGTGATGGGGGGAGGTGGACTCAGTTCAGACTCTGGCACTGTTGACCCAGCTGTGTGCCTTGGGGGAGTTACTCAGAGTGTGGAGACCTGGAAAGGAGGCCATCAGAAGCAGGAAGGCCACAGCTGGCCCAGAGGGTTGAGGTTGGTCGTGGCTGTGTGCGGTGAGCGCCCCCTATTGGCACATACACGCATGACCTCATGAGCCCCCACATTCTCCCTCCAAGGTGATAGGATGAGCAGCCTGCACAGAGCCCAGGAAGCCACCAGCCCAAGTCACACAAGAACAGAGGCCCTTCTCTTGATGGCCACACTCCTGGCCCAGCCCTGAGATCAAGGCCGCTGAGGTCACCAGAGATACCAACTCTTGGGGCCTTGACTTTGGGTGGACGGGAACCTAGAGTCCTCTGTGCTGGGTCCAACTTGGCCAAGGCAATTTGGGATGAATGAGGCTACGTGGCTGTCCACAGAGCCTCCTGCCATGAGGTCTCTGTCCCAAGGAGGGGTATTCAAACCCCAGAATGGCAAGGAACCCCCCGCAAGATGATGGGAAAGGCTGGCTGAGGGTAGGAGACATAATCCCCTCTTCTCAGCTCTCCAGGACATCCTCGGAAATTATGGCCTGCAACTTGAGTTTCTCCATTTATCCAGCATTTGGGATTCAAAATGTCCAGTCCAACAAGGAAGCAATGTCCTGACCACATAAGCCCTAGATCAGAGAAATCAGACCCCCTGCAAGCCCTCACGGAGGAGAAGCCTATCCACTGACTGGCTGATTCATTCATTCATCCAGCCAACAAGGTTTCATTGAAAGTGANCATTTGGGATTCAAAATGTCCAGTCCAACAAGGAAGCAATGTCCTGACCACATAAGCCCTAGATCAGAGAAATCAGACCCCCTGCAAGCCCTCACGGAGGAGAAGCCTATCCACTGACTGGCTGATTCATTCATTCATCCAGCCAACAAGGTTTCATTGAAAGTGAAAGTGTTAGTCGCTCAGTCGTGTCTGACTCTTTGTGATCCCATGGACTATGTAGCTCACCAGGTTCCTCTGTCCATGCAAGAATACGGGAGTGGGTTGCCATTTCCTTCCCCATGAAAGTCACTCAGTCGTGTCTGACTCTTTTCAACTATAGTCCATGGAATTCTCCAGGCAAGAATACTGGAGTGGAGTGGGTAGCTGTTCCCTTCTCCAGGGGATCTTCCCAACCCAGGAATCGAACTCGAGTCTCCTGCATAGCAGGCAGATTCTTTACCAGCTGAGCTACCAGGGAAGCCCAGGATTTACTGAGCTCCTACTAAATATCAGTGAACTTCCCTGATGGCTCAGTGGTAAAGAACCCACCTACTGATGCAGGAGATGTAGGAGATGTGGGTTTGATCCCTCAGTTGGAAGATCCCCCTGGAGATGGAAATGGCAACTCCAGCATTCTTGCCTGAAGAATTCCATAGACAAAGGAACCTGGCGGGCCACAGTCCATAGGGTTGCAAAGAGTCAGACACGACCGAGCGACTAAACAGCAATAGAATATCAGAGTATCAACCATTCTGATGCAGGGAGGCAAGTGTAACAGAGGAGTTAAGCGATGAGTGTGTCAGATAGCCATGCGCTCCAAGGAGAGAAAAGACCCCGGGCAGGGGATGGAGGGTGCCAGGACAGGGGGCTGGGGGGCCACCGCTGCCTCCCTAGCATTTTGAGCCCCTTGGACCCAGGGAGCAACAGTCAGGAGGAGGACTTTCGGTTCGGTTAGGGCTAATTGGCCCCAGCCGGCAGGGGGAGGTGGCGCTGCGGGTACACAATGGCTGGGAGATATGTGGGATCAGGGCTCTCCTGGCACTGTGGTAACTCTCACTGGAAGGCCTCTGAAAATGCAGAGGTGACAGCGAGGAGGTTATGGACTGGAGTGTGGAGGTTGGAGGGGCTGAGCATCAGCTGAGGCCCGGAGACCAGTCGCGGCACAGGGCTGTGTGCCTCCCCACCACCGCACAGAGGCGAGCTGCTCAGAGGTCCCTCCACAGGGATGTTGCTGAGAAGAGGGTAGGTGACGCCCCCACCGAGACCAGCCTCTTCTCGAGCATCTCCCCAGTGGCTGTAGTGCAGACTTCTGTGTGTGCGGTCTCTGCTCTGGGTCTCACTGCTCTGGTCGCCCCACGCTGTCCCCGGGCAGTGGACAGCTTCCAACTGCCCCACTGGAAGACCTTTCTCCATGGGACCGCCTGCCCTGGGCTAGTGCCCACAGAGCCCTTCCCTGCTGCATGGTGACACAGACCGCTAATGAGAAATAATGAGGACAGTGGAGCCGCCAGCGACCTGCTGCGGGCAACCGTCCTGCTCTCCAGCCAGGGCGCATTTGCCAGGGTGCTTGTCAGCACTCTGGGGCCGAGTGCTGTGACTCCTCTTTGCTTTCTTTCATTCTGCAGAAGCTCATCTGAATATGGGAATGCAGATTTTTCTTTTTTTGCTCCTTGTCTTCCTTTTTTTTTTCTCTCCTGGTGACATTCTGAGCCAGCTCCGGCTGCGTCCTGATGAGCTCAGGGCCCGGGTGTGATCAGGATGGCTCCTGAGGCCACCGCTTTGAAAGAAAAGCTGAGTGTTCTGTCTTCGGGGACAAGAATGAACTGGGCCCAGGGCCCTGGTGGCAGGGAGGAGGAGAGGACAGGAGAACGAAGATATAGTTGTGGTTTGGCTGCAAATGACACAAATCAACTCAAAAAAGCCTAAGGAAAAGGCGTATTTCTTGTTGGCCAAGGCTGAAAAGTCCAGGGACTGGGCTTCAGACAGAGGTGCACCAGGAGCTCAAATAACGACTTCTGTCTTCCCCTGTGTCCACCTCATTCCCAGGAGTGAGCATCCCCCTGAGATCTCTTCCCTGCAACTCCAGGCTGCTCTCCTGTGCTCTCATCTACTCTGGGGTGACAACAGAGCCCCAGAATTAGCCCCATTGGCTTGGCATGGATAGTGTTGGTGGCCAGCTGCGGCAGCATTGTCTGAGTTTACAGCAACATAGTCAATGTCACTGGAACCCCACCCCTGGGGGTCGTCCCCTGGGGATCCCATGTGCCTCCGCCACTTCCCCAGACAGCACCTTTGTTGGCAGTGGCCAGGGAGCCCATGCCTGGTCCTGGGGGAACAGTAGACCTGGACACTGACGGTCCAGTGGGAGACCCCTGAGATGAAGTTCATGAGTGGGGTAGCTGGGCCAGGGATTGCAGCGATGGCTCTCTCTGGGCATCTGTGTCTTCTTGTGCCTGGTTGTTGTGAGTGCAGAGTCCTGGGCAAGAGTGAGGTGAGAGGGTGAGGGGAGTGAGGCAAGGGACTGAAGGAGGAGGGGCAGCTCTCTGCACAGGACTGCAGGGCCTGGGCAGGAAGGGGCTGGGGTCCTCCCCAGTGGTGGTTGCAGGAAGGAGGCTGACAGCCCTCCCCACCCAGTCTGTGCTCAGCCCTCCTGTAGCCAGTGCTGCCAGCTCAGAGGCAACCTCTACCATCAGTGGCCCCAGAAAACAGAACTTTGGGGCTTTGGTTTCCATGTGGTGGGAGGGAGATGGCTCAGGCTGGAGGGAGCACGGAAAGCCTGGGGAGAGGATCGGAGCGGGGACCGGATCCTGAGTCTGAATTTTCTCACCCACTGCCCTCTCCTCCTACAGACAGTGCCTGCCCATGGAGATGTTAGCACAGGAGCAGGGACCTCAGGAAGGCTCCCTGGAGGAGGTGTGATCTACGGGCATGTGAACAGATCCCAGGGGAGGTGCAGGGGAGGCAGAGAGCTAGTGACGCTCTTCTCCGAGGACAAGGGGCTCTGCCTCTGGAAGTCCCTCTGGGACCCGGCCTGTGGCTCTGGACATGCCCTCTGCCCAGGGTTGGCCATCCAGTCTTTGCTGAGGGAGTGGATGAAACCAGCTGCATCTCTGCAGATTCTCTCAATGCACTAAAAATGCATAAACCAAGGAGAAAACAGGAAAGAAGGACAAAGGGGGACCTTTCTCTGGGGTGCCTTCTCCAGAGCCCCGGGTGGGGCTGGGTGTGGGCTGGCGTGTGGCTTCAGGAGGCCCCCAGATCCAGCTGTGGGGGCTGGTCCCAGCCTGGGATCTTCCCCTGCAGCCCCAGGAGTGATGGTGGGGCCGCCCATGGCCCTAATCAGCAGCATCACGTGTCACTGGAACTGGGGGCCTGAGCCAAGCCTAGGCCGTGCGTCCCACCAAGACTCTCCAGGGCCTGCAGACCAGAACCTGATAAGACTTGGGCAGTAAGTGTCAAACCCCCTGGGATCACTGAGCCAAGCCAGGGTGGACAGGCTGCTCTGATGAGAGGCTGTGGCAGTGGGTGAGTGTGGGCCCACATGTGTAAGCAGTAGGGGGTGCCCAGCTCTGCCCAGCCTGACCCCCAGATCCTCTCCCACACTACAGCTGCACCCCAATCCCAAAGCTTCCTGCTGTGGTCTCAGCCCCGCAGTTTTGAGTGTGAGGCAAGGGCCTTGGGGTGGGTGCTGAGCCATGGCTTTGTCTGGACGTCTGGCTGGCTGCCATCTGCCTGCCCCCTGAGGCCCTGCCCCCACAGAGCATGTCCCCCCTCTGCACCCTGTGCCCAGCAGTGCCACTGTCACAGCAGGCCAGAGCCCAAAGGTATCATCCTGACTGACCTTACTGTGGCTTGCCTGCCCTGCTGGGTTCCTGCCCCAGTCTGGGCCTCTCCTGGGGTGACCAGATGGAGTGGCCCTGGTGACAATGCTGATAAGATGACCTGGGCCAGGTGACCCCAGTCCATTCTGCAGCCCCATGCCTGGGATTGAGGCTGGGCACGCTGGGCTGGGGCAGACACCCATTCACGGGCCAGTGAAGCCCTCCCCATGGATGGCCACAGTGCGGGTAGGGTAGTTTGGTCTGGGGCAGGGGCTTGGGTGGCCACTGGGCTGGGCATTCTGGGATCGTGGGGGTCTGACTCCCATGCAGGCACCACCTGCCTGGCTACTGCCCTACTCTGCTCTGGGGTTGAGGCTGAGAGGCTGACAGCCCCCTCCTCAGAACCCATCAGGGGCCCCCAGGCCCTGCCCTGGAACCACAGGCCACCTCCTTCTCTTCCCACCACAGGCATCCCTGCCTGCCACGCCGCCTTCCCTTCCCAGAAGCCCCCAGGGTTACTCTAGGTCTCCCCATCTGGCCCGACTGCTGTGTACTAGGGTCCAGAGAGCATGTGTGTACGTGTGTGCATGCGTGTGTGGGTATGTCATGCAAGAGTGGTGTGAGCCCCAGGCACACGCACAGTGCCCTGGCCCTACAGGGGATGGGAGGCAGGAAGCCCTGGGTCTCTCTTCCTTACGAGGCAGCCTTCAGGGGATTCAGAAGACGAGGCCCACTTTGGGAGCTGCTTCCTACAGAAGACAAGCCCAGTCCCAGAGCGGCACTTCTGTTTACTCCCTGAGTCCCAGGTGCTCCGGCAGCCCCTTGGGGAGCCTGTGCCTGTCAGGAAAATAACTGACTGAGCGGCTCAGTGCTGGGGGGTGCAGTTAATGAAGATGTCCCCCGAGTCCTCGAGGAGGTGTGTACACATGTGTCTGTATGTGTGTAAGTACGTTTGTGTACGCCTGTGTGTGTCTGTGACTATATATGTGTATGTGTCTCTGTACACATGTCTGGGTGCTTTTCAGTGTGTGTGTGTGCATAGGGACCTGGCTGTGTGTCTCTGAGTCAGTGTATGTGTCTGAGCACACACGTGCATAGGTGTGTGTCTATGGGTGTGTTTCTGACTCCAGCGGGGGGGGCGGGGCTCCTCCATCCCACCCTGTAGGGACAGGCCAGAGAAACGTCCTCTTCCCTCCGCGGTGGTCCTGACTGTGGGACCAGGTCCTTGACCAGGGTAGGGGTCATGGGTTCAAGAGACTGCTCCAGAATCAGCCCCTCCCCTAGCCTGGGCACAAGTCTCAGTCGCTCACTGGCTACACACACACACACACACACACACACACACACACACACTTCTGCACACACTCACCCACAGCTAGAGATTGCAACATAGAAACAAGTGGATAGCCTCTACCAGGGGTGGGGTAGGGGGTGGGGAGTGAGCTCAGCAGACAGAGGGGCCGGGGGGGGGCGGTGTCACAGGCTGGGGTCCTGGGAGCAGCACCTTGTGAGTCTTCCCCTGGGAGCTGGGGGCCTTTGCTCAGAAGCCATTGGCTTTTCTTAGGCCCAGCTGGCCAGTGGCTGCGCTGGGAGGCTGGCCTGACTTGGGCCACGAATGGAAAGTGGCCACGTCAGGCTGTGACTCAGAACCACAAAGTCCTAGCCCCCGACCAGAGCCCTTCTATCTGTAGGGGCACAGTGGGACCACCTGTGCCCTCCCCACAGCTCTGGGTGCTGATTACCCCAGTGGGACCCCTGCCCACTGTCCCAGTTCCTGCCCACCTTCCCACCTCTGCCCACTCCCTCACACTTCTCCCCACTCCCTCACACCCCTGCCCCCTCTCACACGCCCCTGGCAGACCTCAGTTTGGGTCCACCTTTTCCTGGCATTGCATAATCCTCTCACATTTTCTAAATTTGACCAGCTGATTCATGCCGAGCTGGAAATGCTCATGTAACAAGTAGCTAAGTTCACTGGAAGGCTCTTCACTGGGAAGCCCAGATGGACAGATCCAGGTGGACAGAGGTCTCCCTGACACATATGGAGACATGAGCAGGGAAATCTTGGCTCAACAGGGCATGCATCTGATGCTTCTCTGATGGTGGTCCTCCTTCAGGCCTGGCTGGATCCAGGAGCACAACGACTCTCGAGAGCCTGTGTCTCCCAGCCCAGCTCTCCCCTTGGTGTGGCCCTTCCAGGCTGACATCCCATCACTGACAGCCCTGACAGCAGATGCGGGGGCCCCTTGCCCAAGACCGTGGCCTGACTACTTATTTCAAAATGAAGTAGTGAGGTCCCCAGTTCCAGTCTCCTGCCACTGATAGGGCCAGAGGTGGGATCAGCTTGTGGGAGGTTCTGGGGCCTTTGCTAGAATACAGGGTTGGGAGCATTGGATGCTCACCACAGGGGTCCACGCCCTTGCGCTCAGGTCCTACAAGGGCCTCACCACTGGGGAAACAGGCTGCTTGGAGAGGTCTTGTGTGAGCAAGTGGCTGAGCCTGGACTTGAGGGCTGTAGGTTCCTCCCCAACCCCAGCCCACTGCTGTTGCCCAACCCACTCCCACAACTGCCTGCTGGCCTCCAGAGCATCTGTGAAGCACCTGCTATGTGCAGCTCGGCTAGGAGTCCAGGAGGCAGCGTGGATTCCCGAGGGCCGTGAATGGCGTTAGGTGCCAGGATAACTCGGTCTTCTGGGGTGCCTCAGGGGGGCCCCAGTCCTAGAAGCCAAAGCTCCAGGCCGTGGGACTCTTGGCTAGATCTCCTTCCAGTGGCTGGGGCAGGGCTGGACAATTGCCCAGCATGAGGCCTATTATCAGCCCCTTTCCCAGAACAAAACTGGCCTGCTTGCCCAGCCAGCCCCCTTACCTGGAGGGCACGGAGCCACCAGGCCGGTTGCCTGTAAGTCCTGTGGCCCCGGAAGTGGAAAGCTGGCACCCCATGGGCCCCAATTCCTGCCCAAAATCCTCCCCAGGATGGCTACGGAAGGTGTGGGTCCCAGTGCCAGACTAAAATGTGGGCCCCTCCTTAGAAACTAGCAGGGAACTGAGACGGAGCCCCCACCACAGTGGCCACCCCTCCCCTGCCTCCAGCTGTGGCCCTCGGGGCAGGCTCCCCCCTCTCTGTGACCTGGCACAGGCTGCTAGCTGCCCCTTCCTCTCCCTTCCCTGCCTTCCTCTCCAGGGATAGAATGGGGGACAGCATCCCTAAACCTCCAAAAGTCCCCAAATGCCCTTATGCAAAGCCTCCATCCCCACCCACCGCTGGCTGGCAGGAAGGGAGCCAGGGTGGCTGCCACCTGCCCCCTCCCCACTGGCCTTGGCTGCTCCCAGGCAGAAGGATGATTCACCCCCATTCCTGCTCCTGGGCAGGTTTACACTTTGCCCCCTCCCACCTCGACTCCTGGAGCTGCCCTGGCCGGGCCAGCCGCTCCGACAAGTTAAATTTAACCCAGCCCAAGCTGTCTTGCCCCCCCTTCCACCCGCCCCACTGGTCCCCTGCACACAGATGTGCCTCCACCTCTCCCACTCCACGTGAGCCCCGGGGAAGGGTGGGGAGAGTAGGAACCGAGCAACCCTGCCTGCCTGCAGGTCCCCCATAGTCCCTGGGCCCATGCTTGCTCACAATGGCACCCAGCACCCAGCGCAGGGCCAGCAGGGCAGGCAGTGCTCAGCAGTCAGGGCACAGCCAGGAAGACAGAAACCAGGGCTCAGCCCAGGGACAGCACTGAGGCTCCTGCCTTGCACCAGGCCGGGCATGCAGCAGGCACACAGGCTGTGAGCTGAGAGTGTCTCTTTGCAGCTGGCACTGCCCCTTCTTTCTGGGCAGCTACTGTGAGCCCACACCATGCCAGGTATCTGCCTGCATTTCTGAGCCTGCAGAGGATGTTGGAGAAGACTTGCAGGCCACAGTCAGGCCTGGCCACACGTGATCCTCTGGGTGTTCTCAGGGGTCTCTGTCACGAAAGGCCAGTAGACAGGTCCTCTGACAAGTGACCACACACAATATTCTTCCCCAGCCCCTTTGTTTTATTCAGACTGGAAATGCACTCAGCTAGAATGTTACTGCTCCACCAAGTGGCATGGGATAAATTTCTGGCTAGTGAGATGTGAACAGAAGTACCTGGTGTTATCTTCAGGAACAGGTTCTCAAAGGGAGCTGAAGCACTTGATGGGGCCCTAGTTCTTTCCCTCACTTCTTCCTCCTGGTCAAATACGCATGTGATGGCTGGAACACCAGCAGCCATCTTGTGTTGTAAAGTGACACTGAGGCTGGAAGAGTGATACAATAAGTGCTTTCCCAGGTGGCACTAGTGGTAAAGAACACATCTGTTAATTCAGGAGATGTAAGAGATGCAGGTTTGATCCCTGGGTGGGGAAAATCCCCTGGAGGAGGGCATGGCAACCCACTCCAGTGTTCTTGCCTGGGAAATCCCATGGACAGAGGAGCNGTGCTTTCCCAGGTGGCACTAGTGGTAAAGAACACATCTGTTAATTCAGGAGATGTAAGAGATGCAGGTTTGATCCCTGGGTGGGGAAAATCCCCTGGAGGAGGGCATGGCAACCCACTCCAGTGTTCTTGCCTGGGAAATCCCATGGACAGAGGAGCCTGGTGGGCTACAGTCCATGGTGTTGTAGAAGAGTCAAACACGACTGAAGCATCTTAGCATAGCACACAGCACACAGTAAACTAGGAACTGAGTACCTGCCAAACCTGGACAGCCCAGGCTTGTGTCATGTGAAAAAGAACTACATTTCTGTTTTGTTAACACCTCTGTTATTCGGGGTTTTCTCATATATGCAGCTCTAACTAATCTTAAAAAGCAGGTGCCAAGTGGGCCCAAATGTCCCCCCAACAAGGTAGAAGGCCACTTCAGAGTCATACAAGGCATTCTATAGGGGAAAAAAGTTCAGTTCAAGTATATCCTGGGTCTGTCGTAGGTCCTCCTGAGTCCTGGGGGATCCACCCCAGCAGAGTGGGAAGGGCCCTGAGAAGAGGGACACTCGTTGGCTTTGTTTAAATACCATTCCCAAGCCTGCCTGATGGAGGAACACTTTCCTCTCGAATTACCTAATAGCAGCCAGAATTGGGATTCCATGGCACCTCATTTGGGAAACCCTTCAGAAGATGAATAGGGCATTTAACTGAGATAGCACACTCAGAGGTACTTGGCCCACAGCTGGGCACACAGTATATGCTCAGTAAGTGCTAGGGCTCCTACTGAAGCTGGAAGTGGGGCCCATGTCAACTCTCAGCATGGAAGTCACCCCAAACCCAGCCAGCCCCTCTCATTCCTGCCTGTTCCAGGCCAGCACCCCTGCTCTGCCCTTTCTCCTGTTTCTGTGGGGCAAGATGGGGCTGCAGAGCCCCGGGGGCTGGGGGTAGAGCACTGTGGAATTGGGTGGGATCCACCTGGGGAAGAGTTGGTTTGCAAAGCTGCAGCAGCGAGGAAGGCACAGGGTAAAAAGTTTATAAGAGGAATACACTCTTTTCTGTTTTGGCATATTTTAATGGGTGCAGATTGCTCAGGTCCCAAAGCCATGGGGAAAAAAAAGAAAAAGCCCTTTGCCGCTGCTATTGATAACTTGTCTCTCTCCACGTGGTGGGTTCAAAACTAAAAATACTCTTCTCTGACGGTGGGGAAGCCGAGCACTGTCACGTTGCAGAGGAGAGTTGAAAACTGTGTAGGGAAGGTTCCGCATGGGCCACGTGAGGGCTGGGGCCCCGCTGCAGTGGCCAGTCGGGCTCTGCTCACCCAGGATGCAGCCAGACAGATTTCCTAGCATTTTACAGAAGGGGAGAGGAAACTTCCATTCCATGGAGCAGGAGAGTGGGCAGGGAGAGGAGTGACCTCAAGGGGGCCTTCCCAAGGGCAAAGGCCAGGTTGGCAACCCCAGGCACCTGGCATGCTTGGATGCCTAGCTCTGTTGCTGCTCTGGCCACAGATAGAGATAAAAAGATTCACCCAGGCTCAGAAACCTGCTGGAAAGGAAAGTATGAAGCTGGGGACAGAGCAATGGGCTGCAGGCAGGGCTGGCTCCGCTGGCCCGCTCGGCAACGGGACCCCTGACCCAGATCTCCTGGACCTTCAGATCTGCCTCTGAAGTAGGTGCCCAGGTGTTCCTGGAGCCTGGGGGGCATGGCTCGTGGCCTCTGAGCCTCAGTTTCACCTCTGCAGGGGGAGCGATGATCTCTGTTCTGCCCCCTGAAGTGATGGAAGGAAGGAGGAGGATGCATGTGAATGTGCCTCCTGAGGGCAAAGTGAGGCACGTGCTCCCCCACACTGGGGCCTCTGGAGCCCAGGATGCAGGGCTTCGTGCCCACAAGTTCAGTTGGCAACTGAGGGGAGAGGAGCTGTGGGCCACAATATCACCTGATCCTGATTCAGAAGGAGCTGGGACAGGGAGGCTCCAGTCATGCTTACTTGGGGTCAGGGGAAGGTCACAGGCAGACATGACTTCAGGGCTGGTCCGATTTTGGTCTAATCTGAGAGTAATTGCAGTGGGACCAGACACCCAGCACTTCTCAAACTCTGAGAGCACACACAGGATGGACCCTGGGGTCCTGACGAGACTGGGGCCAAGCTAGGCCTGAGTGCTCAGGATGAAGGGGGACACTACGATAACCCCTGCCACCATGGGACAGGAATCAGCTGATGTCCTAGCCACGAGCCATGCCCCCCAGGCTCCAGGAACACCTGGGCACCTATTTCAGATGTAGATCCTAGTCCAGGAGGTCTGCGCAGGGCTCTGTCTTTCTGGCAAGCTCTGGGGCTGGGCCAGGCAGGAACACCCCAGGTCGGGCCACTTCCTCATTGCAGGTCTGGGTGAGTCACTTTCCTGCTTGAGGCTCAGTTTGCTCATCTGTGAAGTGGGAATGATGGCCCACAGTATCTATTGGATTGGCTGTTGCAAACTGAAACTTGAGGCTCAGTTTGCTCATCTGTGAAGTGGGAATGATGGCCCACAGTATCTATTGGATTGGCTGTTGCAAACTGAAACTAGTGTCAGCTTTCATCATCATTGTCTGGCCCCACACCCTCTTTGTCTGCTTTCCTGCTCCTAGTTTTCAGCCCATTCCTGGAGAATTTTGCCTCTGCAATTGGCCTCCTGACCTAGTGAAGGTCATGAAAAATGTTCCTGACTGGTCCCAAGACACTCTCCTTGTAGCTTCTAGCTGGGGAAGGATTCCTGTCCAACCCACAGGCACAGGAAAGAGGAAGCAACAGCTGACACTCAGAATCCAGTTTGCTGCATTTGTTTGAAGGGGATGAACCGACACCCCAGCCATGGGACCCACCTGGGATTGGAGCCCACTCCTACTCCCAAGGCTAGGGCGGAGATGGCCATGCTTAGTGTGGTCCATGGGCAGACAGGAGGCTCATTCAACCCCAACCTGTCTCCTGGCCTGAGGACTCCCTTGTGCACTCACCCCTGGAGTTCATGGCTGAGGAGTGGGCTGGTTGGTCGAACCCCTCAGGAGCATGTCCTTCGCCTGGGGGTCAGAGTCTTAGAGGCTTGTCAGAGTAACAGACCTTGCGCTGGACTCAGGCCAGGCCCACGAGGGAAACTATGGAGCATCTCCGTGGCAACTGGCCTTGTCCTTGTCCTGGCTTGGGAGCCTGCACACTGCACCCTTCCCTCTTCTGCTGGAGTCGGTTTCTTCAGAGGTAACCATGGCAATGCCTTTGTTTCCCAGGCCTAGCCCCGCCTCCCTCCCAGCTTTTCTCTTCAGCAGAGGCTGTGAGAGCTCCTTTTCAGTCCCCGCACGTCTCCAGCACCCACCAACAGTGGGCCCACCGGTGAGCCAGGGCCAGACCCTGGCATGGGGACGACTGGCTTTCTGAGCCCAGAAATGCAGTTCAGGCCCTGGTCGTGCTACACTTGCTTGTGCCCCACTATTTACAGGCGGCACCTTCATATGCACGGGGCTGCAGAGGCAGCCAGGGCCTGCCCTCATGGCACCCTAGCTGGAAGTGTTTTGAGGAGGGAGTGCAAAGGCCCAGGGGGGCTGGTGCTGTGGAGGAGTCGGTGAGGAGCAGGAGCCCAGCACGTGCTCTGGGATTGGGGAGATCTGTCAGCACTCTTGTGGCTCTAGGGTCCCACCTCAACTGGCTTAAGCAGAAAGGAAAACGTGGCGACTCACAGGCCTGAATTCTTGCCTAGACATTCCCATGGACAGAGGAACCTGGTGGGCTACAGTCCATAGCGTGGCAAAGAGTCAGACACAACTGAAGCAACTTAGCACGCACATGCCTGAAAAGTCTAGACAGAGCTAGCCAAGGTGGCAGTTGGTTCCAGGCGAGCCAGGGGTGTTTGCTCTTGCTTTCCTCTGGGTTAGTCTCGTCCCCAGGTAGCCCCTCCCTGCACGGTGACAAGATGCCCATCAGTAGCCCCAGACTTATATCTTTCTCTCACCTAGCCTAGTTCTGTGGAGGTCTGTGGGTAGACGGGAGAGTCATTTGACCTTGGCTTTCTCTCTGGCCTGAGCTATCTGACCCTCAGTGAAAGTCCCAGTACTGACCCTCACTGGCCAGGACAGGGTAACCTGCTCACCCCTGAACCACTTGCTGTAACTCTCAGCAGTCAGCCTGATTTATGTTACTCCACTTACCCCAAATCAGACCTAAGACTTAGATGGGATTCGGTAGGAGAAACCTGGTTTGCAAAGGAAATCTTGGTACTCATAGGCTCAGAGACGTTAGTTTACTTGCCCACAGCCACACAGCTAGCAAGGATGCAANGGGCGCGTTGGGCAGGGGTGGCGGTTCCCCCGACTTTCCCTTGTGTCTAAGGTAGCCGGCGTCCGCGGTCAACCAGTCTGGAAGGGCACGGGTTGAAGAGCCAGTGTGTCCGCTCATGGTGCAGCCCTCTCTCTCCTGCCCTCCTCTCCCCTTCCTCGCGACCACCTGTGGGTTTGTTTGGGCCCTGCGAGGTTTGGTGCCCATGTCCACCTCCTCCCCTGCTCTTCCTTTTGTTTTTAATTTGTCAATTTAGCAGACTGTACTTACTGCAGAGAGCTCTCCACCTAACACATATGTTAGATAAGTTAGATATGTAGTCTGATTTTAAAAGCTTCCTTCTCTCTGCAGTTACATTTCAGTAATCAGCAGAATAAATCTTGAGACTTAATTAGCCCAGAGCAAGACTATTGGGTAATCAGCAATCTTCCTAGGTTTTTCTGGAAGAAGCAGCCAGGTGGTGGTAGGGTGTTCCTGGCACTCTTGAGTGTGAGGATCGCCTCCCAGGAAGCTGGGTTCCTGTCCTTGGGGTCAGTCTAGGACAAGTTTTGGACCTCCCAGCAGCAGCAGCCTGTGCCTTAGTCCCTTTGCTGGGGCGGCCTTCGCACATTTGGAGACGTGGTCTCACTCAGTGCAGTTCAGCAGACGTCTCTGGGGTGCCCGCTTCATCCCTGGCTGTGAGCTGCAGGCCCTGTCCATCCAGTGGGGCTGGAGAGAAGCAGTGTCCTGGGACCCTGTCATTGTGGCTCCTTGTCCTGGTGGCAGAGCGAAGGCCCTTCCTGACTGTGCCCTGGGCAGTGTTTGCCCATCACTCCTGGCCTCAGTTCCTTCCTCTGTGACACATAACCATGTTCCTGGCAGGGCTGATAAGACAGCAGATGAAACACTTGTCTGCAGCAGTTCTGACATGTGGCAGGTGCACGGTTGTTAACTCTCTGCCCCTTGGTTGGGGACAGGAACCTTATGGACTGCACTTGCTCCTTGTCCTGCGCAGCGCCTGGCAGGGTGCTGTCATTCAGTCTGTGGACAGCTGAAATCTCCTTAGTGCTTCCTTTTTCTCTTTGCTTCACCTGTCCTGTTAATAAGCTCTTACCTAAGATGACAGTAATACCTGACAAGCGTTGTCCAGGACTGCTGTAAGCACATTATATTCACTTGATTCATGTGGTTTTCACAGTAGCCTCCAAGACTCTTCCTTAGTTCCATTTTCCTGTGTCTAGTCATGAGAAAGCTGAAGAACAGAGAGGTGAAGTGTGTGTACTTAGTCGGCTCAGTCGTGTCTGACTCTTTGAAACCCCGTGGACTGCAGCACTTCAGGCTCCTCTGTCCGTGGGGATTCTCCAGGCAGGAATACTGGAGTGAGTTGCCATGCCCTCCTCCAGGGAATCTTCCCAACCCAAAGATCGAACCCATGTCTCTCGCGTTGCAGGTGGATTCTTTACTGTCTGAGCTACCAGGGAAGCTGAGAGGCTAAGTAAGTTACTCTGAATCACATAGGAGTAAGTTATAGAGCAGGGATTTGAACCGAGGCAGTCTGGCTCCAGGGTCCACATGCTTAAATACCTCTCTGTACTGCCTTTTAAAAACCAACATTTTCTTTTTCAAGGTCCCTTCAGCGTTTTTCTTTGGAATGTTTAATTGCCTCATTACTGTGTGTCAGAACTTTGTTTCTTGCAGCACACATAACTGATAGATTTTCATTTGGGGCAAGCGTGAATGTTTATGAAACCGTTTAATTTCTTCTGAAATAAAGTAGTAATTCTCCACTGGCTATCCAGGATTTTGCTCAAGTACCTTGCCTGCTGCCCAGTTCTGCAATCAGTGGGGAAGCCGCTAATGTTCACCGTGTGAGAGGGCAAGTTGAGGGGACAGGGGTGACATGGATGGATATGCTGTTGGGCCCAAGCCTTGGTTTTGAATTCATTTCTGTGTGAGCTTGATGTGGTAAACTTAAGACTGTAAACCGTGCACTGAGGGCTTTCCTTTTTCCTCCTAGGTGTATTCAGAGGGGTCAGGCTCTGGCTTACCATTTTCAGAAGCAGTGTCATTTCGGTATTTAAAAAGTGCCACTTGACCTTTGTCCCACTGCATCTTACCTAGGCCCTCCAGGAAATGCTGGCAAACGAGTCTTGGATAAATACTTAAAACCAACCTGACTTTAAAGATCTTGGTACAAATCTTGGTAAAATCTTCAGCTAATTATGAAATGTTGGAAACATTTTATATATTCTTATACTGTTGTCAAATGATTTCTTTAGTATTCCTGTGAAAAGCCAACACCCATCTTTTCCTAGGAGTTTGGCTGCGTGGGTATAAGGCATGCAGTGCTTGCATTTTTGAGCAAGGGCTGTGATGCTGGTCCTCAGGTGGCTAAAGTGTTCTGAGAGGTTAGGAATCTTCTCGGACGTAGCCTGAGGCTCTCAGATTCTGGCCCCCTGGCTCTCTTTGACGGAAGGAACGTTACCCATCTGCTCTTGCCTCAAGGGTGCTGGCCTGTGAAGTGGGCTATTGCGTAGGTTTTATGTGAAAGTGTAACTGAGCGGACCTGGCACTGTAGTAGATTCTCAGTAGACTTTCAGTCGTAGACCTGAGAGCACTGAAATTGACCTCTCCCGACACTGACACAGACAGACAAATGCAACTTATCAGTGAAGGGAAGCCAGGGAAATCATTGGTAGGTAGATCTGCAGTTCTGCTGAAATGAGCTACAGTAACACTTTTAAGATATGACTATTCAGGTGGAGTTGTCTGGAAAACCCCTGGAACCCAAGCAGTATCTCTCCTGGGGCTCAGTCCCACAGACAGAAACTTAGTGTACTTTAAGATTCAATTGATATGGATACTGGGAGGAAGTTAGCATTTGAACATAATTGGTTATTTACAAATACTTAAATCCTAAGAATTGTTAGTATTTTAGGTCTTAGTTTGGGACTTTCAATGCAGTTTCTGTGCACAGTGATTAATTTGTGTCTCTGCTGCAGTGTGTACTTGTCAAAGCATTTTTGCTGATATATCCCAGGCATTGGCGTTGCAGCCATATTGCCCTCTGGCTGGAAGTGTGTGTGGAATACTGACCCAGCCCGGTAGCTCCCCTTAACAAACATGTAATGAAATGGTCACTGAAACCCATCCAGGAGCTTTGTGGCTCTTATTTCCTCTTTTTTCCAAATTCAGAAAAGCACTTGGGGTCATTGGGCAGCGTTTCAAAGCATCACCATCTTTCATCTGGCTTTCCCAGTGATGTAAACACTGGTACCTGTGCAGTGAGCTGGACAGTGGAGGTCAGCCATCAGAAAGGACTGTGTTTAGAGACATGGAGGTGTGGAGACCTCTCTGCCTGATGTTTGTGTGTCTCTTTCTTTGCTTTCTTGCAGGATTTCTTTTGAGATGCAAACTCTGAGTCAATGCTGGCCCTGTTGGCCCTGCACCAGCCCAGCCTGTAGCCTGGGGACCTGGGGTGTAGGAAGTCTGCTCACCCCTGGGCGCTGGGGTCATGGCAGGAGGAATGGTCTGTGTGGCTCTGGGTGAGGCAGACCTGTCTGACCTTGAGCTCATACCTTTATTGGAGCGGTGGGCCCACCGGCCTTGACAGGTGCCCGGGAAGCACTGTTCCACACTGGTACGCAGGTTCTTGGGGGAGAGCCTGGCATAAGAAATGGTCTTGTGCGAAGTCTTCCTGAACCCAGGTTCTAGAAAAGACGACGGCAGCCGTGGGGGGCAGGGGAGGGTGTGTGTTTTACTGAACAAATGAAACACTGGTTGTGAGAAAAGATCAGCTGTGACCTGGCGCCTTGCCACCGTGCTTGGCTGAAAGGTGAGTTCCACTGTCGCCTCAAACCAGGGAAGTGTGTGCCCTGACGGCCAAAGCGGGAAGCTTTGTGAGTGAAAAGGAGCACCTCAGAGAGAGCTCCAGCAGTGACAGGTGTAACAGCCATGATCAAGGAGGGCCAGCGCATCTTGTCCCCAGCGTGGTACCAGTTGGGCACCAGTGCCTGTGTTCTGAGGGGCATTAACCACGGGGCATGTTCCAACACGTGAGGGAGGGGCTGGAGGGCCTGGGGCTGCCCTGAAGTCCGTCTTGGAGGTAGGGTGCTGTGGGTTCAGTGGCAGGGCTTCTTACCAGAAGAACATATGCAACTCTGTAAAAAGTGGAGGTTCCAGGCCCAGACTTCACCTTCTGGGAGCGGGCTCCTAGGCGGGAGGCCCGGGTCGTGTGTGTGCACCCCACTTCTGTGACTCCAGCGGGGCTGGTGTACTTGCCAGGGGTTAGGGTCTAACTACAGGGTCCTAACCCATTTTGGATCAGGATCAGGGATCACCTCCACCCCCCATTCCTGCTTCCCCTGCTTTGAGAACTGAATGAAGAGTCTAAATCAGGTTCCTGGGGAAAAGAATGAACTCAAACAGAACTTTGCAATTTTTCCCTTTTCATTTCTCTCTTTTTTTCCCTAGGGGTGGGGTGGTTAGAAATTTGTGGAGTTCCCTGACCTTGGTGAGTGCTCAGGAAGTGCCTGGGGCAGGCGTGACTTGGATGGTGAATTTCTTAGCAGGTGAAACCGGTCAGGGGAGCGAGCAAGTGTGTCCTGCTTGGGCGGGGAGCTGATGGGGAAGGACCTGGAGTGGGAGAGGGAGCGGGCAAAAGGGCGAGGCTGTCAGGCTGGTCCCTGCCCCGAGATGGATGTGGCGTCTGGAGCACTCCCCCGCGTGTCCAGGCTGTGCTCCTGCTCCAAGAGGGGCACTTCCGTGGCCTGACTTCTCCAGGCCCTCGATGTGCTGCCCCCACGGTGGCTGTGGCTCTTGTGGTTCACAGCCCCGGAGGCTGTGAACGGGCTCCCTGTCCAGAGCTCTCTCACCCACACTCCAGGCTGCATTCACACCACTCTGGGTTGATTCAAACAAACGCATTTGCACAGAAGAGCATCCATTCCTCCCGTGCAGTCCTCGTCTGCAGTGTTGTGCGCTGGGTCATCCAAGTGTGTCCTCCAAGTGTGTACCAAGACGTACTGTCTTGGTGCTCGCCACTGCACAGAGAGCAGTTGGACCCCAGGGGTGGGGGTGGGGGGCGCATGGAATTAGACGGAGTCTGTCATGGACAAGTACGTGGACGGGGGTCTCAGCTGCTGCTGATGCCCAGCAGGAAGTGTGGCTCCTGGGACCAGACTGATTTGCCCTGTGGGGTGGAGAATGGTAAACAGTGGGTGATTAATGCAGCTATTTACACAGCAGAGAGGTTTGCTTACCTTCCTGAGTCCGGAAACTTTCAGTTTCTTGCCTGAACCCCTAACAACCTCTGCTAGTCGTGTGCTGACTGTAAACTACTCGCTGGCGTGGACAGGACGGGAGCCTCTGGGGTTAGGCTGCTCTGGCCTCCTACCCTAACTCCCACCTCTCAACGAAGATATTTTGAGGTCCCTGCAGCATCTTCATCTTGTGCTGAAGGTCACGCCACCCTGCAGAAGGCCGGGCCTGTGGAAAGTCCACAGACAGAAAATACAGACGTACTTATTTTACCCTAAAAGAGCACCCTGATGGAGCCTCAGGCACAACTAGACTCAACCGGATTCCATCGAGTGTAAGGAACCAGTGTCCGAAAGGCCACTCTCGTTTCCTCCCTGTGGTCCCCGAGGTGCATGTGGACAGGTGCTCTGCAGAAGACGGCCAGCCTTTCGAGAGGCCTTGCTGGGAGCAGAGTGGGGGTGTTTACCCTATTCCACCACCAAGCATTTCCAGCCTCAGGAGCGTGATGAGCTGATCATTCTTCAGCAGGTAGCGAAGTGCGCATTTCAGTGAGTTCAAGATGTGAAAACCAGGACAGCTTTGAAAATAACCATAAAGGACAGGCTTGGCCTGATGCTCTTCTCTACGCTCCATCTGTGGCTGGTTGGGAAGGCTGCATGGACCAGGCCAGCTCTGAAGGCCAAGTGCGGCCACCGGAGCTTTCTGGGTCCCCATGTTGTCCCAACCCAGTGAGGCCCTGCAGCGCTCTGTCTGGGATGGACACCACCTGCCACATTGGCCACTGGAGTGGAAGGGATTCAGCTGGGTAGCGTCACAGAGAAATAAGCATTGGCTTCCTCTCTGCATGAGCTCAGAGTCACCTGTGGCCCTGTGGCCACTGCTCTGGACAGAGCAGGTTAGAGAGGGTACTTCTAGCGTGGCACTGGAATTGGTGCAAACTGAGTGCTTGTCTCCATTAAGTCTCGTTCTTTTACAGAAGAGGGAGATTGGTCTGGTGGCAGGAGGAGGATAGGTAGGGGTCATCAGGCAGCCAGATGATGGGGGCTCCTGACAAAGTGGACACCTCAAGCCTGAAACAGCCAGTGACCACAGGGTCACTGTTCACTCACAACCACACCGCCACACGGAGAGAATGACACCTCAGGAGGCCCTGAGGCTGGTGGCGTCCCTGGGCCTTGTTCCTTCTTCAGGGGGCGGCCGGATTGGGAGAGCCTGTGGGCACGCTTGCCCCACCCCAGGATGAGTTGACATCACCCAGCAGTCTCGGTTCCCCTTTTCCAGATTTAATTTTCCCATCCCCATCCTTCGGCTCTTCAATTCCTCCAGATACTGATGGAGTCCATTATGTGCTAAACTCTGGTTTTCACACTCAGGAGAGATGCTGCTTCCACGTTCTTGGTGGTCATCCTAGCCTGTGTGCTCTGGTAAAGTGGAAGCGTCTCTGTAGCACCTCTCTGGGGTCTGATAGGACAGCCTCGGGGGTGTGGCCAGGTTGGTCCCAGCCAGATTGCCCGCGGGAAAGGGAGGCCCTGGGGCAGTGCTGGGACCTCTGGTCTGTTCCATCACTGGCCCGAGACTGACTGCGGCCCTCTGCACTGTGCATGGGCTTGTCTGTCTCCAGGAAGAGTTTGACCTTGACCTTGATAGCTGTGGGACAGTGAGAGGCTTACGGACAGACTGGGCTCTTGCAGGCTGCTGCTCCCTTGCTTCTGACTCATTCTTGATGGAAATCCTGTTTTTTGCATCTGATGGGTTGAGCACTTGTCCTATCAGGGAAGAGTGCCCCCCACCTGAGGCCCTGGCCGGGTCTCACCCGCAGTTCCTTTGGGGTCACCTGCTCTATGACCACCCTCTGAGTGTGAGCTCTGAGGAGCAGGAGGTGGGAGTGGGGGGTGGGACCAGGCCTTGTGGAGTTCACTCTGTGGGCCTTCTGGGCAGTTCTTCTGTACCCTTCTTCAATTCCCAGATCCGCTCCCCACCCCAGCCCTGGTGCTCTAGTTCCCTGGTTTCCCTTGGCCCCTTGCCTCACCTGGTGGGAATGGGGATGGAAGGTTTGGCTGCATTTGTTTGAGCCTATACAAGGAGCACCACACCCTGAGGTTGGAGTGTGGATGGGGTTTGGGACGCTTCTTAGAGAGATTCTTGCATGAGAATCTATCAGAGTTCCCAGGGGAATTCTCCCTTTCCAGGGCAGTGCTTCAGAGCCTGGCACCCAGCACATGGAGCTCTGTGCACAATTGTTCATTTCTTGTTTGTCCTACTTACTAATGTATTTTTTTTTTCCAATTTAGAAAGTTGCAGTAAAATACACATAGCATAAAAATTACCATCCTGACCATTTTTAAGTGTGTGGTCATATATACAGCCATCACCACCATCCACCCCAAAGCTCTTTTCATCCTGTGAAATGGTAAAGACCCATTAAGCACCAGCTCCCCATTTCCCCTCTGCCAGCCCCTGACAACCACCTTCTTCTTTCCGTCTCTGTGAATTTGACTCCTCTACGGTCCTCATGTAAGTGGACTCACACAGTAATTGTCTTTTCGTGTCTGGCTTATTTCACTGGTCATAATGTCCTCAGGGTTCATCAGTGCTGTAGCATGTGCAGAGTTTCCTTCCTTTTTAAGGCTGAATACTATTCTGTCATGTGTCTGGACCCCATTTTGCTTTTCCTTTTGTCTGTGGATGGACACTTGGGTTGCTTCCACATTTTAGCTACTGTGAACATAGGTGTGCAAAAAATTGAAAGAATTGTTTTTAGTGCTTTTGGTTACATACCCAGAAGTGGAATTGCTGGATCATGTGGTAATTCTATTTTTAATTTTTTGAGGAACTGCCCTACTATTTGCCACAGCGGCTGTACCATTTTACATTCTTAACAACATGCGCAAGGGTTCCTGTTTCTCCACACGCTCACTAAGACTTGTCAGTTTCTGTTGTTTCTGATACCAACCATCCTGAAGGGTGTGAGGTTGTGTCTCAGTATAGCTTTGATTGTATTTCCCTGATGATTAGTGAGCAGAGCATCTTTTCATATGCTTATTGGCCATTGGTATGGCCACCTGTTGCGAAGAACTGACTCATTTGAAAAGACCCTGATGCTGTGAAAGATTGAGGGCAGGAANGGGTGTGAGGTTGTGTCTCAGTATAGCTTTGATTGTATTTCCCTGATGATTAGTGAGCAGAGCATCTTTTCATATGCTTATTGGCCATTGGTATGGCCACCTGTTGCGAAGAACTGACTCATTTGAAAAGACCCTGATGCTGTGAAAGATTGAGGGCAGGAAGAAAAGGGGACAACAGAGGATGAGATGGTTGGATGGCATCACCAACTTGATGGACATGGGTTTGGGTGGACTCCAGGGGTTGGTGATGAACAGGGAGCCCTGGCGTGCTGCGGTTCATGGGATCGCAGAGTCGGACATGACTGAGCAACTGAACTGAACTGATGTGTTCTCTGGTGAGACGTCTGTTCAACTCTTTTGCCCATTTTTGAATCAGGTTGTTTGTTTCTTGTTACTAAGTTTTAGGAATTCTTTATATAGTCATGATATTAATCTGTTATCAGATGTATGATTTGCAAATATTTTCTCCCATCCTGGGGTTGCCTCTATACTGTGATAGTATCTAATGCACAAATTTTAAAATTTTTTCATGAAGTCAGTTTGTCTTATTTCTCTTTGTCTCTGCCTTTGGTGAAGTTGCAGGACACCTGGGTTCGATCCCTGGGTTGGAAGATCCCCTGGAGAAGAGAAAGGCTACCCACTCCAGTATATTCTGCCCTGGAGAATTCCATGAACTGTATTGTACATGGGATCACAGAGTCGGACATGACTGAGCCACTTTCACTTTCACCTTGGTGTCTTATCCAATAAATCATTGCCAAATCCGAAGTTATAGAGGTTTTGCCCTATATCTTCCTCTAAAGAGTTTTTTAATTTTAGATCTTACATTTAGGTCCTTGATCCATTTTGAGTTAATTTTTGTATATGGTATAAGATAGGGTCCAACTTCATTTCTTTGCCTGTGGAGATCCAGTTTCCCAGCACCATTTGTTGAAAATAAGTCCTTTCCTTCTTGAATGGTCTTGGCACACTTGCTTGTCAGAAGTCAGTTGACCGTATATGTGAGGGTTTATTCCTGGACTTTCTTCTTTTCCATTGGTCTCTGGGCTGGTACCACACTGTTTTGATTACTGTAGTTTTGTAGTAAGTTGTGAAATCAGGAAGTGTGGTCTTCTGGCTTTGTTCTCCTTTCTTCAGTTTGTTTTGGCTATTAAAGGTCACTTGACATTCCATATGAGTTTTAGAATGGATTCTTCTATCTCTGCAGAAAATGTCATTGTTGCTTGATAGGGATTGTATTGAACCTATAGATTGATTTGAATTGCATCAATCTCTTTATTCAGTCGTCTGATCCATGAGCGTGGGATATGTTTCCATTTGCTTATGGTTCTCGTTTCTTTTGGCAGTGTTTTATAGTTTTCATTTTATGGTCTTTAACCTCCTTGGTTAATTCCTAAGAACTTTATCCTTTTAGATGACATTGCAAAAGGGATTGTTTTGGGGATTCCCTTTTCAGACTGTTCACTGTAAGTGTGTAGAAATACAACTGATTCTTCCACGTCGAGTTTGTATCCTGCTACCTTGCTGAATTAATTTATCCTAATAGTTTTTTGGTGTGTGTTTGTGGAATCTTTAGTGTTTTCTCTATATAAGATCACATCATCTGCAAACATAATTTCACTTCTTCTTTTCCAATTTGGATGACTTTTATTTCTTTTTCTTGCCTAATTATTCAGCCTAGAACTTTCAGTACTGTGGTGACTAGAACTGGTGAAAGTGGGCATCAGTGGTTTCCTGATCTTAGAGGAAAAGCTTTCACCACTGAGTATGATATTTACTGTTGTTTTTTCATATCTGGCCCTTATTATATTCTCCTTCCACTGTAGTTTGTCAAGTATTTCTATCATGAAAAGGTGTTGAATTTTGTCAAATGACTTTTCTGCATCAGTTGGGATGATCATGTGGTTTTCCCCCCCTTCATTCTATTAATGTGATATATTACATCAATTGAGTTTCATGTATTGAGTCATCCTTTTGTTCCAGGAGTAAATCCCATTTGGTCATGACACGTAATCCTCTTTAATATGTTGCTAAATGTGTGTCAGTGTGTTCTATCTATTAGTATTATGTTGAGGACTTTTGCATCTGTGTAAGGGATATTGGTTTGTAGTGTTTTTTTTGTAGGGTCTTTGCCTTATCACATAGATGGGATTAGGAAGTGTCTATTCTTCTTAATTTAGGAGAAAGTTTGAGAAGAATTCATGTTCTTTTTAAAATGTTTTGTATAATTTTGAAGTTGTCAGATCAGGGTTTTTCTTTGTTGGGAGATTTTTGAATACTGATTGGCCTGCTCAGATTTTCTGTTTGATTTAGGCTTAGTACTTTTTGTGTTTCTAGGAATTTGTCATTTCATCTAAGTTATCCAATTTTGCAGGGTTCATAGCCCTTTCTTATGATCCTTTTGTTTCTGTAGAGTGAGTAATGTCCCCATTTCAATTCATGACTTTAGGTCTTCAGTGTTCTTTTTTATTGGTCCATCTAACTGAAGATTAGTCAATGTTGTTGCTCTTTTCAAAGAGCTGACCTCTGGTCTCACTGATTTCCTCTGTTTTCCTATTCTTATTTCCTTCCTTAGGCTAGCTTTGGCATTTGTTTGTTGTTCTCCTTCCTTAAGCTGTGAGGTTAGGTTAGTGATTTGATATCTTATTTTTTTAGTGTAAGTGTTGGTAGCTATATAATTTCCACTTAGCTCTGCTATCACTGCGTGCCATAAACTTTGGTGTGTTGTGTTTTCATTTTCATTTGTTTATAAGGATTTCCTACTTTTCCCCTGTAGTTTTTTTCTCTGATCTGTTGGCTGTTTAAGATAGTTTTTCATTTTGTTTTGGCAGTACCGGGCAGCTTGTGGGATCTTAGTTCCCTGACCAGAGATTGAACTCAGGCAGATTGAACTCAGGCCACTGGGAGTGAAGCTGAGTCCTAACCACTGGACCACCAGGGAATTCCTAAGAGAATGTTACTTAATTTCTGAATGTTGTGAATTTTATAGTTTTCCTTCTATTGGTGATTTCTAATTCATTCTTTTATAGTCAGAGAAGATGCTTTGTATGATACAGATCGTTTAAAATCCACTGAGACGTAGTCTGTGGCCTAACATATCGTCTGTCCTGGGGAACGTCCCACGTGCACTTGAGAAGGTGTGTCCTGTTGTTGGGGGGAGTGTTCTGGGTACATCTGTTAGATCTAATTGGTTGATGGTGTTGTTCAAGTTGTCTGTTTCTTATCTTCCATCTGGTTGATGCTTGCTAATATATTTTTAAATTACTAAATAAAATTTATATTATTTTGGGCCATTTAAATTCAGAATTGACATTTAACTGCAGAAGTAGCTTTAGAATTTTCAAATTATTGGTGAGCTTTTCTTTCTTTGTGAAGGTTGCATCTAGGTTGCCTTGCTCATTTTTGAGCAGAGAAGTAACACACAGTTTGACTCTTTAGTGAGTCGACCTTGGAGATTAACCACTAGGTCCCTAAGCCAGCCACTTATTCCTCAGCGACCAGGTCTGTTTTTCTAAGAAAATGTAAAGATGAGTTTGTAAGACTTGAGTGCGGTTATTCGTATACGTGGTGGTGGACAGCCTACATTTGGAGCCGGGTCCTGGGAGCACGGGGTGGGCACCTTGAAGAGATGTGAGGGGCTCTGTGGAGGGACAGGCACCTTGTGGGGACCTGAAAGCAGTGGGGCGCCCTGGCTGTCCCTTGATGGGACCTGGAGGGAATTCTCACTGTGGGGCTTGAGGAGGGGCTGCAAAGGGGGAGTCCCTGGAGGCCCACAAAGATGTCCAGCACAAGCCTACTTTTCTGCGTTTTTCTCTGGGCTTAGAAAAGGAAGCAGCTGATTTGGAAAAAGAAAGTCCTTTCCTGAAACCCTGTCTTCTCTGAGGCCCAACAGACACACTGGAGAGGAGGCTTTCTGCTCCCTGCCCACCTTAGGGTCCCTCCATGAGTGTGGGCTGGGTCAGGAGCAAGGACCACCTTGAGGTCAGAGGCCACTCAGCAGGGGACTGAGTATGGAGGGTCCCACAGCTGTAAGACTTCTGAGAAGAGGTCAGGTGGGCAGCCAGACTGCAGTGGGACCAAGGATGCCCTGCCCCCATGCCCCTGGGGCCCCACTCTCCCTGCCCCTGGTCCCCCCCAAACTCAGGAGAGGCCTTCCTCAGGGGCTGTCCTTCCCAGGCATGCCCTCTGTCCTGAAGAAGGTAGATCACTGCTGTCTTATGTTGATCCCATAGTGGTGGCTGGTTTCTCCTGGCACAGTGAAGACCGTGCAAGGTGTGTGGCTTTTAGGACGACTCCCCCAGGTATGGCCTGGATGCTGGGCTCGATTAACTGTGCACCTGTGAGTGTGTGCAGGTCTGAGGCGGCTGCGAGGCTTCTGGCCTTGACGCGTGGCACCTCCTATATGGGGCTCAGGTACCTGGTGGTAGTTGGACCACAGGTCTGCATGGCAGGGTCCCAGGATTGCAGCCACGTCAAGGCCCCAGCTATTGGCTCAGCTCCTTCTTCAGTGTTTGTCCACCCTGACATCCTACTTTAAGCCTGACCTTCATTTTAAAGACTTTCCATGAGTTTTGATTGATTTACTTTTAACACTGGGACTTTTGTTATGGGCAGGGAGACATATAAAAAGAAAATACCACAGCTTTGAACATGCCTTCTATTATGGGAGATATTTAAGGTACAGAGAAGCAGGCAGCACAGCGCCATGGTCCCCGGCGAGCCTGTCTCCATACCCAGCAGTCACCAGCTCCTGGCGCATCTCATCCCCTTAACCACCCCGCCCTCTCCCCAAGTCATTTCGAAGAAGCTCCCAGACGTGCTGTCGTTCTCTGATGTGTTTCAGTGCATAGCTCTAAAAAATAAGAGCAGTTTAAAAGATGCAGTTATGACATTTGTGCCTTTAAGTATCTTTTGGGGGTATGAAGAAGCTGAAGTTGAACGGTTCTATGAAGCCCTACATGACCTTTTAGAACTGACACCCAAAAAAGATGTCCTTTTCATTATAGGGGACTGGAATGCAAAAGTAAGAAGTCAAGAAACACCTGGAGTAACAGGCAAATTTGGCCTTGGAGTACAGAATGAAGCAGGGCAAAGGCTAATAGAGAATACACTGGTCGTAGCAAACACTCTCTTCCAACAACACAAGAGAAAACTCTACACATGGACATCACCAGATGGCCAACACTGGAATCAGATTGATTGTATTCTTTGCAGCCAAAGATGGAGAAGCTCTATACAGTCAGCAAAAACAAGACCAGGAGCTGACTGTGGCTCAGATCATGAACTCCCTATTGCCAAATTCAGACTTAAATTGAAGAAAATGGGGAAAACCACTAGACCATTCAGGTATGACCTGAACCAAGTCCCTTATGATTACAGTGGAAGTGAGAAATAGATTTAAGGGACTAGATCTGATAGACAGAGTGCCTGATGAACTATGGACAGATTTGTGGCATTGTACAGGAGACAGGGAGCAAGACCATCCCCAAGAAAAAGAAATGCAAAAGCAAAATGGCTGTCTCAGAAGGCCTTACAAATAGCTGTGAAAAGAAGAGAAGCATAAAGCAAAGGAGAAAAGGAAAGATATACCCAATTGAGTGCAGAGTTCCAAAGAATAGAAAGGAGAGATAAGAAAGCCTTCCTCGGCAATCAGTGCAAAGAAATAGAGGAAAATAATAGAATGGGAAAGACTAGAGATCTCTTCAAGAAAATTAGAGATACTAAGGGAACATTTCATGCAAATATGGGCTCAATAAAGGACAGAAATGGTATGGACCTAACAAGCAGAAGATATTAAGAAGAGGTGGCAAGAATACACAGAAGAACTGTACAAAAAAAGATCTTCATGACCCAGATAATCACAATGGTGTGATCACTCACCTAGAGCCAGACATCCTGGAATGTGAAGTCAAGTGGGCCTTA
>SJYA01001897.1:1427629-1485639 GCA_006410615.1 Neotragus moschatus | reverse complement strand
CTCATCTCCAGTGGAGACACGCACTTCTGCTTTCCTCCCGAGCACTCGAATCAAAGTAAGGCTTCCCGTGAAGTTGACATAGAAATCTATGTCTTTCCCTCGAAGGGACAAGGATTGTCACACTTACCACCGAGGTGTGATTCAATACTCGGATTTCAGTCGAGGGAATGAAGATAAATCAGATTCATGTGAAGGGGGCTAGCCCATTTGTGGTCTTTAGCAATGGTGGAACAAACCCGGGAACATTTGTGGTTCTTTAGGAATGGTGGCGCCATCCTGGGAGTGCCTCTCTCCTTTCCTGTGGTGAGCGCCTCCTCCTGAGATCAGACTGCGACGCCGAGAATCCTTTCCCCATTCTCGACGAAGCAGGGAAAGGAACCTTCATTTCTGGCTGAGGAGGAGACAACGAGGCTCCTCTTCATTTGTAGCAGGACCTGCGGTATTCCTCTTAGTGGATACAGGAGTTTCGCGGAAATTTTTGAGGTGTAGCAAATGTGTAAAGGAACCTTTCGAAGTCTAAGTGGGATGGTGTGAATTACTTCGAGATGCCGCCTAGGAAAAAGGCCTCATCTCGCCTGGAGGGGAGAATCTCCTAGTTTTTCTCGAGTGCAGCATTCCCTCTTGAGTTACGACGGAGTCCACTGGGAACCCTCGTTGGACCTCCACAAAGTCCAGTCACAATGGGAGTTGCCAGGGGCCTCCCGTCATTGATCTCAAGTTGGTGTCGTGTCCTAAGTTCTCATCAGGAGCTGAGGCGGAAGCTGAGGTGTCCTCTGCAGGAGTGACATGGATCTTGGCGTTCCTCTGGAGTCCACAGATGGGAGTCAAGCCTCCTCTCCAGTGGAGTCATGCACTTCTGCTTTCCTCCCCAGCACTCAAATCAGAGTCAGGCCTCCCGTGAAGTTGACATAAAAATCTGTGGATTTCCCTCGAAGTGACAAGGACTGTCACACGTGCCACCGAGGTTTGAGCAGATACTCGGATTGACAGTCGAGGTAATGCAGGGAAATCAGGTTCATTTCAAGGGCATTGACAAATTTGTGGTCTTTAGAATTGCTGGCACCACCAAGGGAACATTTGTGGGTCTTTAGGAATGGTGGCACCACCCAGGAGTTCCTCTGGCCTTCTCTGTGGAAAGGGCCTCCAACTGAAATGCGATTGGGACGCCGATAATGCTTTCCCCTTTCTCGACAAAGCAGGGAAAGGAACCTTCATTTCTGGTTGAGGAGGTGACAACGAGGTTCCTCTTCAGCTGTGGTGGGACCCTCGGTATTCCTCTTGAGTGGAGACAGGCATTTCGGTGAACTTCTTGAGGTGTATCAAGGGTGTGAAGGAACCTTTCGAATACTAAGTAGGCTGGTGTGATTTCCGTCGAGATGCCACCTCGGAAAAAGGCCTCATCTCGCCTGGAGGGGANTTCTGGGAAAGATTGAGGGCAGGCAGACAAGGGGACGACAGCAGATGAGATGGTTGGATGGCATCACTGACTCAATGGACATGGGTTTGGGTAGACTGCGGGAGTTGGTGATGGACAGGGAGGCCTGGTGTGCTGCAGTCCATGGGGTTACAAAGAGTCGGACATGACTGAGTGACTAAATTGAACTGAACTCAACTAGGGGGTGTAATTAACATACAGTGAATTGCAGGTATTTATTTAGTTTTATTTTTGGCCACGCTGCAGCACAGCTTGCAGAATCTTAGTTCCTCCAGCAGGGATCAAACCTTCACACTCAGCCGTGCAAGCATGGAATTGTAACCACTGGACCACTAGGAGTTCCCTAAATTGCACATATTGAAAGTGTACAATGAGTTCTGACATCTGTCTATACCCTTGAAGCTGTCATCTCACTCAAGATAGGGAAGCGTCCCTTTACCTGCCACTTTATGTGTGTGTGATTTATTGGTTGAAGAGGCTGGGTTTCATCCTGTATACTTGCCCAGGGTCTGGATTTTGCCCGCAGTGTCCCTTCGGTGGAGCTTGGCATGTTCCTGTCTTCTCTGTGTTTCTTAGGTTGGTAGTTAAGGTTGGAGGAGGGTCCGTTCTCTTAGCAGGACCCCCAAGGAGGAGGCAGGTAGCGTAAGTGGGTCTGTGATGGCACGGCCGTGGGTGGCCAGCACTCAGACATGGGAATTCATCAAGGTTGCACACAGAATCGACATAGCCCAGTCCTTCATGGATCAGCAGGAACACCTCTAAAAAGTGGGACAGAGAGCCTGCACAGGAAGGCAACTCAAAGGCTTGATGCTTTCTTGCATGTCCTAGTTTTCAGAATTCTGTTGGCATCATCTATCCAGTGGTGACCAGTCGATTTCTTGTTCAGCATCTCGGTGAACCCAGGGACTTAAATGTGTGAAGTGACTACTTTGGCTGTTCTCAGGGCTCACAGGAACCTGCTGTCGCAGTGGAGCCTCTGCAGGTTCGTCTGAGCCTTTTGACCTGACTCAAGTAGTCTTGCCAGCTTCCTGCTGCTCCTAGAGGGACCCCAGTTCTGGGCTCAGCTATTTCTCCTCCAGGGAACCCTGGTTCCACTTCGTGGCTTCTGGAGCCCAAGTGTGATGCTGGATATTGTAGATGGGGCCTGTCACATTAGCGAAGAATCAGAAGTGAGCAATAACTTCTCTAATTTGCGAAAGGAAAATAGAACCAGCATGGATGACTGAGAGGCTTTGAATGGCTGTTTCCTGAAGCTGCCCAGGTGTGGTTTTGCCTGTGGTTTAGGAAGGTGGGGAAGGAAAGGAAACTCTGAAAGAGCTTCCTGGGGGGAGGAAGGATGGAAAACCCAGCCCCGGTTGGTTGTATGACATAGATGCTCACCTGTGCTCAGAATGGAGCCCGAGATGAACGCTTTGGGGGTGACAGCAGGTGCCATGTGGCCGCTCCAAGGACTGGGGGACCACCTGTTCCTTTGGAACTGCTCTCAGAACTGGAGGGGAGCGCTCAATCCTGTGCCTGCCTCACACAGTGAATGAACTGTGGGTCTCTGCTGATTTTCCTAGAACGTTGAACCCGTGGGGACAGTCTCTTGCCATTGATGAAACACTGTGCTTCATAAGGGAGAAGTTAATATGCATGAGTTCTAAAATATTGAGCTAAAATAATTTTGAGAAAATTTAAGTTGATTACAGTTTATGCTGAGGACAGTGAACCTACACAGCAGTCTTAATTCTCCAGAATTGAAAATTGGTTTCAGGTTGATGTGGAATAAATGTTTTAACAGAACTTTGCGTTATTTATAAGCACTTGTTCTAGCTTTTGGTGAAGATATGCAGTGGCAAAGGTGTGTTGGGGCCTTGATGTATGGACACCTCACTTTCACTAATTGGCCTTTTGAATTGTCCACGTGACCCCAGATTAGTCATGAATTTCAGTGGACAGTGGCTTTTAAAGTAACTTCAGATAATGGTGCCCACTGATGGACAGAGATGTGACTGTTTCCTCTTGTGTAAGGTCATTCCTTTTACTTCCTTGCTCAGATGTAACCAAGATGAACTCAAGGATAGTGAATGGGTATTTTTAAATGTTTCTGAAAGCTAAATACACTAAAAAAATTTTTTTTCTCCTGTAGGTCTCCAGTGCCTATTGGATTTTTACCTTAAAAAGTTCGCAGCGTGGAATTTCTTACACTGTCGATGTAGATTCAGTACAATGATTGAGTAGAGGACCCTCCGGATCAGGCGGTGGGCGCCTGGCTGCTGAAGGATGAACGGAGAGGAGGAGTTCTTCGATGCCGTCACAGGTGAGCGGAGAGGGTACCAGCGCAGAGGCCAGGTGGTGAGCGCGAAGCCCTCAGACCCCAGCCTCAGACATAGCATGGGGACATGAAGATGGCCTGGGAGAGCCACGAGGAGGGAAGGGTGATGTGTTCGCAGGAAAAGCACTTGTTCTGGCCCAGATTTGGAGGAAAACATCCACTTCAGACACAGGAGATAACATGAAAGGGAAGCTGTGTGTTTCAGTCTTTGAAAGGGTTGCCCTCGGGTGTAAATGTTTTTATTTGGCTCCTGAATGAGATGGTCAGCATCCTTATATTGTTTATAATGATCGAAACCTTACTGTCCTGTCTTATAACTATATCTTGTTTTGCACCACTTAAAGTCTACCAAGGAATAGTCGGTTATTTGGTTCCACAACAGCTCTTGCTGTGTTAAAAGTTCAGTTCTAAAAAAAAAAAAAAAAAAAATTTGTTTTGCTTCTCAAACACTATTGTGAAGGCTGGTACCCAGGCTAGTGGGGTGGAATATGTGATAGGGTGGGTGTTCTGTGTGTGTGTGAGTGACTGGGGTGGCAGGGCGTGGGGGTCAGGAGAGGCTAGGCTGGGTCAGGCCACATTTGCTTAGAGCAGCCCCTCCTCCTCCTGTCACCTCCTGAGGGGGCCCCAAACTCAAGTTCAAGTCCCCCCTGCCCTCCACCCACTTGTCAGCACTGGGAGCATCACTTTGCTTTTCTTGCTGAGGGTTCTTATTGGTGGAGACAGACTTCAGGGGACTCTTCCAGTCCACAGCCTGCTCTTGGATATGGGGACATAGAAACAGCGGCTCTGAAATGTTACTGCCGCCAGGTTCTTCAGTGATAATCTCCCCAGTGCTGTCAGAGAGGCCCTGCCATGGTTGGTGCCAAGAGAGTGTGGTGCCCAGCACGACAGGAGGCTCTTGCCTGGTGGTGGTCACTGTCCCCAGACACTGTGCTGTCCTGACGGGATACCTGGAGCCCTGGTGGAGCCCTGCCCCATGCTGCCTGCGTTCGTTGGCCATACTTCTCCCAAGGGAAGGACTGGAGCAGTTGAGGGCCAGCAGCCTCAAGTGATCGACTTACTCTTGTCTGAAGCCCCAGGAGGAACTGGCATTGTGCTCCCCTTCACTGTTCTCAAAGGCTGAACCACTGAGTCATCTCCTGAGATTTCGCTATTATGTTCCCGATAGACATGTTTTCCTGGCAAGTGTGTTGTCTACTCAACCACCCGCTCATCAGTGATTGTTAGCAGCTGAATTCCACCTAGCAGCTGGTTGTCGGGGAATCACACCCTTAGTCCGCCTGGCCCTGGCAGAGGGACCACGTCTAAAACCAAAAGAGCCTGACCTCAGTGAGGCCTTCTCACCCAGGAGCCTCCTGGAGGTACCCTCTTACTGGGACCAGTGTAACTGGCTCTCCTGAAGGGCTTTCCCTGAAGAGGCCCTGAGCTCTGGGGCTGCCATGTGTGTATGACTCCTTCGCCGCCTCTCTGCACGGCGGGACCTTCCACGAGTCCCTGAGATGGAGGCAGTTTGGTTCCCTGAACTAAACTGTCCTTTGGTTCCCAAACAAGCAACAGGAAGATTAAAAATCTGAAGTCTCCCAAAGCAATGAAATGCCCAGCGAGTACTTCCCTGGCTTAGAGTCGGTCTTACTTTGTGACTCTATTAAAACATATTTAAATCTAGCAGTTACTGAATGGATGACTTCAATGGGCAGTTATTCCCTCGAAGAATCAGTACCTTTCAATTTAAAGGTTTTTAAATAAAGCACTTGAGAATATATACAGATGAAGGGCTGTAAAAAGTCATACTGACCTATCGAAGATGGGTATCTCTAAGTGATCAGATTATAGATGCTTTCAGCTTGCTCTTTGGCTGTATTTTCTCTTTGTGTAATAACAAGAAACGTTGTGTATTAAGTATTAAGATGATTAAGCTGTTATGGAGCGTCGGCTTGACTAGAGATGAGACTTCAGGCACTCGTGAGGGAGAAGCTGCCTTGTTTTCTGGGGCCCACCCCAGGGCTGTGATCTAAACGAACTTTCTACTTAATGGTGGCCTAGATTCTTGGCCCTGAGGGATACAGGGATACCTGTGCACTCAGCAACCCTAAGCTGGGACTGTTTCGGGCTATGTTTAGACCCACGTCTATGCTGGGGATCAACAGGTGTCACTTTGGGGATGGTTAGCAAAAACTAGAGGTGACAGGCTATTTCAGAAGGTATTGAGTACTCTTAACTATATCCTCTCAAATTCACGGTGTCATCAGTTTCAATGCTACTGCGCTTTGTGGATCTGTCACTGGAGAAGAATGTGAAAGAAGGTATTTTCGCATTTTCTCAAGGGAGCTTATCAGTGGCAAGGTGGTTTATGTTTTGTGTGTAGCAGCAGCCACCCAAATCTTTCACGCTGGGCCCCACTTTCCACTCAGAAATGAGGGGCTGTTACGGGAGCCCACCCTATGCTCCTTGTGGGCTCATTGCTGGGGGTCAGCAGTCAGGAGTCCCTGCTCTAGCTGGAATGACTCACCTGGCAGCCACAGCTCCCTCCAGGCTTGGCCTGGAGCAAAAGGAAACACACTTCCCTTGTCCCTAGTCACTGGTCACTTTGGAAAAAGTCTTCCTGGTGGAGAAGACCCAGAGGTCTGCACAGGGTTGTGACCTTCTTCCTCAGGGACTGGACAGGCCAGGAGACAGCTGCCTGTGTTTCGCATTAGTCCTCATGGGTCAGTTTCCCCAAGTTTTCCGTGTACTGTGTATTCTCTGGGTTCACATCCATCCTCCACAGTCTGGGTTATTGTTCATAGGTTGGCTAGGTTCTGCCGATGCGGTGGCACGATGCTTGGTCTTAGAAATACTACAGCAGATATGTTTCAGAACATGATGCAGAGTTTGACCTCAAACTTGGACAGAGGAGGAGGATGTGGCCTGAGTTAGGTGTGATCACCCCGGAGGACATGAGTCATTGATGACCATGGGAGAAAACTTCTCGTGCCCTGGGGCCGCCCCACATAAAGGACCATGGAGCGTGCAATATGGGTGGCAGGGTGGGTCCTCCTTGGGGAGCCCCCAGGAGCAGTCCTCTTTCTCCACCTCTGTCTGCAGCTCTTGGCAAGTGGAGTTAATTACTCTGACTGTGTCCATTAGAAACACTTTAGAGCTTCAGGTTTTCTGCTTTCAGTGAGAATCCTTAGAGGTGAAGTCCTGCCACATCACGCTCTGCTTGTCTCACACAGGCTTTGACTCTGATAACTCTTCCGGGGAATTTTCAGAGGCGAATCAGAGACTCACTGGTGTGATTCATGTGGACACCAGCAAAAGTAATGGGATCGGAAAAGTTGGGGACGGGCCTCCTCAGGAGAATGGGATTCAGAAGCACAGGTAGGTTGTCCCGTGGGTACATCTTAGTGTCTCCCAGCACACCTGTACTCACTTGCCCCAGAAATGCTGTGGGTGCAGGTTGTGACCTGAGAACATCCTGTCCAGCGTCACTGGGCAGATCGAGGGCCTGTTCAGCCAGCCTCTGGGTGGCCCCTACAGATCAGCGATGGTGCTTCCTCAACTTGACTCCCATCCATAAGCTGAAGGGGCAGATCGAGGGCCTGTTCAGCCAGCCTCTGGGTGGCCCCTACAGATCAGCGATGGTGCTTCCTCAACTTGACTCCCATCCATAAGCTGACGGGGCAGCTGTGCCTGCTCCGGGTTGCGAGACCGAGCTCCAGGGGGCCCTGGTGTTTGCACACAGCTTGCCCTCACTGTTACCAGAACATCCTTGTGGCTTCATGCAGATCTGCCTGCATTCTCTTTCCACACACTGACCTCTGACCTCGAGAGCTTCTGAGGGTTGTTTGGTGCAGCGAGACCACATTCCGTTTTCTCTCCACCACCACTGGATTCTCATGGGAGCACACTCCAGTGACATGGACCCGAGTTCACCAACAGAAGGGAGGACTCGGGTGGGACAGACAGGAAGCAGGTGGAGCCCCTGGGATGGTGGCAGTGGCCTCTGTCCACCCAGGGAGCCCACCTTCACCCCAGCCTCTGCCCTGCACTGGACTCAGCGGGGCCCTGAGCTGCCAGAGCACCTCCTGCCTGCTCTCATGGCCTGGGCTCAGCCATCAGCCCCACCCCCCCCATACCCCGGAATCTGGCTCAAGCTGGCCCTGGTGCCGCATCCCCTCTTCCTCCCATATCCGTCCCCCAGCCTGACTTGCTGGCCTCTGGAGACATGTCTTGGATGCCTTCAGCTTTGCCAGCTCCTGTGTTCCGGCCTGTCCCTCCCACACTGGGCCTCCTGTGGGCACCTCCTATGCCTGCTCCTTGCCCAGATTTCACCGTTTCTGGACAGATCCAATCCTGTGCCTCCCCCTTCTTCGAGCTCCCAGGCGGTGGTCACATGGCCCTGAGTGAGGGTACAGCAGCCCTTCCTCTCTCCAGTGTGTTAGTTTGGGCTGTGAACCGTAAGGGTCTCCTCTAAGAGTGACCCCAGCACCTGTGCCTCTCTCTGGGGGCGGCCCCGCCCATGGTCAGAGGTCCCAGCCTCGTGGGGTCCTTGGTGCCCTGGCTTTTCCCTTGTTAGGGCTCTGTCTGCTCCGTGCCCTGGGCCCGGGCCGCCTTCTCCTCCATCTTGTCAGCTTCTGCCGTCACTCCTGTCTGTATGCAGGGCCATCCTTGGGCTTTGCCCACCCTCTTCGTGGCCCCTCACAGCCGGGGCCTGTCATGTCATGGCCACGCAGGACCTCAGGAAAGACAAGCACAGGCTTCAGAGGGGTTTAAGAGCTGGTTTCTGAGATGTTTTCTGAGTGGGACTCCTTCCTGTCTGACCTCTGTCCATGGTCCTGCAGCTGCTACTGGCTGCTGGCGCCCGGCTGCCCTGGGGTGGGGGTGTGGCAACTTGACTCCCCAGCTCCATGGGGGAAAATCTTCTGTGTGGCCATGATCATTTCCCAGGAGGCCCTCCAATATTCGGCGCAGAAAGCTTTCTCTGGGACTTCCGCAGCAGTCTGGTCCTTTTTTCCTCCACTAGCGAGCCAGCATAGAGAAGCAATAATGCTTGGGAAAGGTGAAAGACAGGGGCCACTGAGCTGAGCCATCCATTGTAAGTGACTCTCACATTGTTGAAACCCGTGTTGCCCTGGTTGCTCCTCCGCAGGACATCTCTGCCTGCCCCAATGTTTACCAGAAGCGACTTCAGCGTGTGGAGCATACTGAAGAAGTGCATCGGCTTGGTAAGTTCAGAGAGCCAGAGGCCTCCACCATCTTGTCCGGCACAGGCGGCTGTGACTCCAAGAAGTGGTGCTCGGAGGAGGGGCGGGTGTGGGGAGAGCCTGCTGCTAATGGAGCAGGTCCTCTCCGGCCTCTCCTAGGAGCTGTCCAAGATCACGATGCCCATAGCCTTCAATGAGCCCCTGAGTTTCCTGCAGCGGATCACAGAGTACATGGAACATGTGTACCTAATTCACAGAGCCTCCCGCCAGCCCCAGTCCCTGGAAAGGATGCAGGTGGGTGGTAAGCTCATGTCGGAGGGGCACCTGGCACTGTGCGTGGTTGCATGCAGACCATAGCAGTTAAGAATGTGACTTAATCTGACTGGCCACATGGGGGCAGGGACCCAGGCCCTCAGCAGTGGGACATCTGGGAGCAGGGCCAGAGTGGCTCACACTGACTTGGGGAGCTGTCCTGCCCAACGGCCTAGGCACATTCTCCACAAGTGTGGTCTTGGCCTCCTGTCAGTTGGGCCTGTGGGGCTGCAGAGGGGTGTGGGGCTGGCAGTTGGCCCCTCTTGGGTCCTTTCAGCACCACTGTGCCATGTGAGTGTGTGCACACATGTGTGATAGATGGCCAGTAGGGCAGGCCCCAACTGGGANCTGTGCTGTCCTGACGGGATACCTGGAGCCCTGGTGGAGCCCTGCCCCATGCTGCCTGCGTTCGTTGGCCATACTTCTCCCAAGGGAAGGACTGGAGCAGTTGAGGGCCAGCAGCCTCAAGTGATCGACTTACTCTTGTCTGAAGCCCCAGGAGGAACTGGCATTGTGCTCCCCTTCACTGTTCTCAAAGGCTGAACCACTGAGTCATCTCCTGAGATTTCGCTATTATGTTCCCGATAGACATGTTTTCCTGGCAAGTGTGTTGTCTACTCAACCACCCGCTCATCAGTGATTGTTAGCAGCTGAATTCCACCTAGCAGCTGGTTGTCGGGGAATCACACCCTTAGTCCGCCTGGCCCTGGCAGAGGGACCACGTCTAAAACCAAAAGAGCCTGACCTCAGTGAGGCCTTCTCACCCAGGAGCCTCCTGGAGGTACCCTCTTACTGGGACCAGTGTAACTGGCTCTCCTGAAGGGCTTTCCCTGAAGAGGCCCTGAGCTCTGGGGCTGCCATGTGTGTATGACTCCTTCGCCGCCTCTCTGCACGGCGGGACCTTCCACGAGTCCCTGAGATGGAGGCAGTTTGGTTCCCTGAACTAAACTGTCCTTTGGTTCCCAAACAAGCAACAGGAAGATTAAAAATCTGAAGTCTCCCAAAGCAATGAAATGCCCAGCGAGTACTTCCCTGGCTTAGAGTCGGTCTTACTTTGTGACTCTATTAAAACATATTTAAATCTAGCGGTTACTGAATGGATGACTTCAATGGGCAGTTATTCCCTCGAAGAATCAGTACCTTTCAATTTAAAGGTTTTTAAATAAAGCACTTGAGAATATATACAGATGAAGGGCTGTAAAAAGTCATACTGACCTATCGAAGATGGGTATCTCTAAGTGATCAGATTATAGATGCTTTCAGCTTGCTCTTTGGCTGTATTTTCTCTTTGTGTAATAACAAGAAACGTTGTGTATTAAGTATTAAGATGATTAAGCTGTTATGGAGCGTCGGCTTGACTAGAGATGAGACTTCAGGCACTTGTGAGGGAGAAGCTGCCTTGTTTTCTGGGGCCCACCCCAGGGCTGTGATCTAAACGAACTTTCTACTTAATGGTGGCCTAGATTCTTGGCCCTGAGGGATACAGGGATACCTGTGCACTCAGCAACCCTAAGCTGGGACTGTTTCGGGCTATGTTTAGACCCACGTCTATGCTGGGGATCAACAGGTGTCACTTTGGGGATGGTTAGCAAAAACTAGAGGTGACAGGCTATTTCAGAAGGTATTGAGTACTCTTAACTATATCCTCTCAAATTCACGGTGTCATCAGTTTCAATGCTACTGCGCTTTGTGGATCTGTCACTGGAGAAGAATGTGAAAGAAGGTATTTTCGCATTTTCTCAAGGGAGCTTATCAGTGGCAAGGTGGTTTATGTTTTGTGTGTAGCAGCAGCCACCCAAATCTTTCACGCTGGGCCCCACTTTCCACTCAGAAATGAGGGGCTGTTACGGGAGCCCACCCTATGCTCCTTGTGGGCTCATTGCTGGGGGTCAGCAGTCAGGAGCCCCTGCTCTAGCTGGAATGACTCACCTGGCAGCCACAGCTCCCTCCAGGCTTGGCCTGGAGCAAAAGGAAACACACTTCCCTTGTCCCTAGTCACTGGTCACTTTGGAAAAAGTCTTCCTGGTGGAGAAGACCCAGAGGTCTGCACAGGGTTGTGACCTTCTTCCTCAGGGACTGGACAGGCCAGGAGACAGCTGCCTGTGTTTCGCATTAGTCCTCATGGGTCAGTTTCCCCAAGTTTTCCGTGTACTGTGTATTCTCTGGGTTCACATCCATCCTCCACAGTCTGGGTTATTGTTCATAGGTTGGCTAGGTTCTGCCGATGCGGTGGCACGATGCTTGGTCTTAGAAATACTACAGCAGATATGTTTCAGAACATGATGCAGAGTTTGACCTCAAACTTGGACAGAGGAGGAGGATGTGGCCTGAGTTAGGTGTGATCACCCCGGAGGACATGAGTCATTGATGACCATGGGAGAAAACTTCTCGTGCCCTGGGGCCGCCCCACATAAAGGACCATGGAGCGTGCAATATGGGTGGCAGGGTGGGTCCTCCTTGGGGAGCCCCCAGGAGCAGTCCTCTTTCTCCACCTCTGTCTGCAGCTCTTGGCAAGTGGAGTTAATTACTCTGACTGTGTCCATTAGAAACACTTTAGAGCTTCAGGTTTTCTGCTTTCAGTGAGAATCCTTAGAGGTGAAGTCCTGCCACATCACGCTCTGCTTGTCTCACACAGGCTTTGACTCTGATAACTCTTCCGGGGAATTTTCAGAGGCGAATCAGAGACTCACTGGTGTGATTCATGTGGACACCAGCAAAAGTAATGGGATCGGAAAAGTTGGGGACGGGCCTCCTCAGGAGAATGGGATTCAGAAGCACAGGTAGGTTGTCCCGTGGGTACATCTTAGTGTCTCCCAGCACACCTGTACTCACTTGCCCCAGAAATGCTGTGGGTGCAGGTTGTGACCTGAGAACATCCTGTCCAGCGTCACTGGGCAGATCGAGGGCCTGTTCAGCCAGCCTCTGGGTGGCCCCTACAGATCAGCGATGGTGCTTCCTCAACTTGACTCCCATCCATAAGCTGACGGGGCAGCTGTGCCTGCTCCGGGTTGCGGGACCGAGCTCCAGGGGGCCCTGGTGTTTGCACACAGCTTGCCCTCACTGTTACCAGAACATCCTTGTGGCTTCATGCAGATCTGCCTGCATTCTCTTTCCACACACTGACCTCTGACCTTGAGAGCTTCTGAGGGTTGTTTGGTGCAGCGAGACCACATTCCGTTTTCTCTCCACCACCACTGGATTCTCATGGGAGCACACTCCAGTGACATGGACCCGAGTTCACCAACAGAAGGGAGGACTCGGGTGGGACAGATAGGAAGCAGGTGGAGCCCCTGGGATGGTGGCAGTGGCCTCTGTCCACCCAGGGAGCCCACCTTCACCCCAGCCTCTGCCCTGCACTGGACCCAGCGGGGCCCTGAGCTGCCAGAGCACCTCCTGCCTGCTCTCATGGCCTGGGCTCAGCCATCAGCCCCACCCCCCCCATACCCCGGAATCTGGCTCAAGCTGGCCCTGGTGCCGCATCCCCTCTTCCTCCCATATCCGTCCCCCAGCCTGACTTGCTGGCCTCTGGAGACATGTCTTGGATGCCTTCAGCTTTGCCAGCTCCTGTGTTCCGGCCTGTCCCTCCCACACTGGGCCTCCTGTGGGCACCTCCTATGCCTGCTCCTTGCCCAGATTTCACCGTTTCTGGACNGTCCCCCAGCCTGACTTGCTGGCCTCTGGAGACATGTCTTGGATGCCTTCAGCTTTGCCAGCTCCTGTGTTCCGGCCTGTCCCTCCCACACTGGGCCTCCTGTGGGCACCTCCTATGCCTGCTCCTTGCCCAGATTTCACCGTTTCTGGACAGATCCAATCCTGTGCCTCCCCCTTCTTCGAGCTCCCAGGCGGTGGTCACATGGCCCTGAGTGAGGGTACAGCAGCCCTTCCTCTCTCCAGTGTGTTAGTTTGGGCTGTGAACCGTAAGGGTCTCCTCTAAGAGTGACCCCAGCACCTGTGCCTCTCTCTGGGGGCGGCCCCGCCCATGGTCAGAGGTCCCAGCCTCGTGGGGTCCTTGGTGCCCTGGCTTTTCCCTTGTTAGGGCTCTGTCTGCTCCGTGCCCTGGGCCCGGGCCGCCTTCTCCTCCATCTTGTCAGCTTCTGCCGTCACTCCTGTCTGTATGCAGGGCCATCCTTGGGCTTTGCCCACCCTCTTCGTGGCCCCTCACAGCCGGGGCCTGTCATGTCATGGCCACGCAGGACCTCAGGAAAGACAAGCACAGGCTTCAGAGGGGTTTAAGAGCTGGTTTCTGAGATGTTTTCTGAGTGGGACTCCTTCCTGTCTGACCTCTGTCCATGGTCCTGCAGCTGCTACTGGCTGCTGGCGCCCGGCTGCCCTGGGGTGGGGGTGTGGCAACTTGACTCCCCAGCTCCATGGGGGAAAATCTTCTGTGTGGCCATGATCATTTCCCAGGAGGCCCTCCAATATTCGGCTCAGAAAGCTTTCTCTGGGACTTCCGCAGCAGTCTGGTCCTTTTTTCCTCCACTAGCGAGCCAGCATAGAGAAGCAATAATGCTTGGGAAAGGTGAAAGACAGGGGCCACTGAGCTGAGCCATCCATTGTAAGTGACTCTCACATTGTTGAAACCCGTGTTGCCCTGGTTGCTCCTCCGCAGGACATCTCTGCCTGCCCCAATGTTTACCAGAAGCGACTTCAGCGTGTGGAGCATACTGAAGAAGTGCATCGGCTTGGTAAGTTCAGAGAGCCAGAGGCCTCCACCATCTTGTCCGGCGCAGGCGGCTGTGACTCCAAGAAGTGGTGCTCGGAGGAGGGGCGGGTGTGGGGAGAGCCTGCTGCTAATGGAGCAGGTCCTCTCCGGCCTCTCCTAGGAGCTGTCCAAGATCACGATGCCCATAGCCTTCAATGAGCCCCTGAGTTTCCTGCAGCGGATCACAGAGTACATGGAACATGTGTACCTAATTCACAGAGCCTCCCGCCAGCCCCAGTCCCTGGAAAGGATGCAGGTGGGTGGTAAGCTCATGTCGGAGGGGCACCTGGCACTGTGCGTGGTTGCATGCAGACCATAGCAGTTAAGAATGTGACTTAATCTGACTGGCCACATGGGGGCAGGGACCCAGGCCCTCAGCAGTGGGACATCTGGGAGCAGGGCCAGAGTGGCTCACACTGACTTGGGGAGCTGTCCTGCCCAACGGCCTAGGCACATTCTCCACAAGTGTGGTCTTGGCCTCCTGTCAGTTGGGCCTGTGGGGCTGCAGAGGGGTGTGGGGCTGGCAGTTGGCCCCTCTTGGGTCCTTTCAGCACCACTGTGCCATGTGAGTGTGTGCACACATGTGTGATAGATGGCCAGTAGGGCAGGCCCCAACTGGGATGGGAGATGGCAGAGTTCCTGCTTTCTGTGGCTTTGAGGAAGTAGTGGGTGATAAACAGCATTTCCCCGGAAGTTCTGTGGTTTCACATGCGTTACCAGCGGGAGACTGAGAAGTCACCCCAAACGCGTGTCTGGGTGCCACCCCCTCACTGGCCTGTGGTTGCTTCCAGTCTGTGGCGGCCTTTGCGGTTTCGGCTGTGGCTTCCCAGTGGGAGAGGACCGGCAAGCCCTTCAACCCGCTTCTGGGGGAGACGTATGAGCTCATCAGGTAGGCGGATGGGCCTTGTGGTGTCTTGGGCCCAGGACTCTGGTGACGGATGAGGAGGGTCCTTGTGCAGCATGGATGTCTCCAGGCGGCTGAATTGAGGGGCTTCCTGTGGGTGGAAAAATTGTTCACTTTAGAGAGGTATTGTGTTAATGGCACAGCAGAACCCTTGTGAGAAACCAAATTGAAAACCGAAGACTATGTTAGGCTCAGGAATGGAGAGGGGGTGGCCAGAACGTGTGGCTGAGGCTCAGGACCTAACCTACATGTCGTTTAGCTTAGGTTCAGGAACAGAGAAGGGATGGCAGGGTGTAGAGCTGCTGGTGCTTGTGTGTGTGGGCGTGTCTGTGTGGCCTACTGTAATTTGCAGCATCTTTATAAAACAGTGGCGTATTGTGTGACTAATCTTGGATTCACAGAACCACAGGCTTCTGGCTGTAGTTCTTGGGTCCTTCTGTACATGTGTTGTTAGTGGTTGAGTCTCTCCAGTGGTGAGTAGATGATGCTGGGGTGTGGGGGTGCTAGGCGGCTGAGAACGGGCCCTTCAGACATGTCAGAGTTTTCAGTGTGCGGAGGTGTGCCTGTCAGCACTGCTTTCAGACCATCCGGGGAGGAGTTGTCATCTTAGTGATGCAGGCAGCCTGCAGGTACATCTCTTCCCAGGTGGGGAGGCAGCATTCATGCCAGTTTCAGATTCCACCTTTTCTGGCTCGTCCTGGATGGCTCAGCAGCAGCCCCTCAGCGCACAGGGCCTGTGTGGGGGTCCTCCTGGGTTTTAGTGTGCTTTAGAGGCTGGCTGGCACTGGGTGCTGGAGGGCCCCTTCTCCACATCTCATTTTCTTCGAGAAAGTCAGATGAGTTAGGAGAAAGCATGCTGTGTGCTGCCAGGGGCCTTGTAAACGATAGGAGTGCAGCAGGTGGTCTGGGGCTGCGGCAGGTCGCAGCAAGAGGGACCGTAAGGCACACCCTCTCCTTTGAGAAACAGGGAAGCTGGAGCCCAGGCAGGGGAAGGCTGGCCTGAGGGTCAGTCTCAGGGGGGCACTTGTATCTGGAATTCAGGTAGATGTTCCTTAGATATTCCTCTTGAGCAAGAGCTTCCTCCCTCTGGTCAGCATAGTCTAGTCCAGTATTCGAGATTCTGCCCTTATGTAGCTGTTAGATAGTTTTCGGCATTTGCGCATATTAAGAGCATCGTTGAAATATCAGAAAAAGATATCAAAGCATAGTACATTAAGAGTCCAGACAACAGAAAGTAAGCAGGGGAATTAAAAGCATGCAAGCCCTCCAAGGTGCTGAATGTAGCAACAGCCCAGTGTCCATCTCTTTCAGAGCATAGTTCAGGGCTGAACTAGCCTCACAGACTGGTAGGGAACACTGACACACTCTCTACACTTGTGTCAGGCTGCAGCTTCCCAGTCATGCTTCCGGTGTCTGCCGGGCGCCACGCGTGTGAGATAGCCGTCTTCCTGTTCGGGCAGTGCAACTACACTGGCCGCTCACCAGTATCGTTTTGTCCCTAGAGCTTGCTCATGGATAACTAAAAATAACACTTTCTGTTCTTAGACAAGTATTCATTTTGTAAATTATATACCTTGGTAGGCAACCTTTTAAAATCTAATTTTTCAACTTTCCTTCCTCTGTAATGATTGGAAATTCTGATTCCAGTTAAGTTAGTAATTATGTGGTTGAGTTTTTATAATTTTTAATGACTATAGCTGTAGGTGTATTCAGAGTTCTGGAACAATTAAAAACTGACATTTTTATTGAAAAAGAGAGTGTGCTAAAAATCCAATTTCCTGGCCAGGAATATCTTGGGACATAAGACATTTCATCACAAACATCCTGGGAGCCTTGAAAGGAGGCTGGATAGTCCTCCTCTGGGTTTACTGGGCAGTGGGTGTCCCTCGAGAACTCAGGTGACAATTTACTGTTGGGCCTCTGAGTCGCTGGTCCTAAGAGCACTGGGGTGGGCAGGGCATCAGGGCAGGAGGCCTCTCTGCACAGTTGCTTGTTTTCTGTGTTGATGATGGCCCCGGGGGCACAGTGTGTGTGTGTGTGTGGTGGTGGGGGGGGTCAGCATTAGGCCAAGTGTGACATTGGAGAGCCGTGTTGGATGTTTCTGCCATGTGTGACAGCATGTGTGGTCCCCTTACCCCAGCACCCCTCCCAGACATGGGGGTCAGGGACTCTGTGGGTCCTCCACCCCACATGCAGGTGCTGAGCTGTGGGCTTCCCTGGGGAGGGGGGTGCTAGGCCGACTTCATGGGCTTTGCTGTCACTCACAAGGTCCTTTGGCTGTCTCTCCCCCCTCTTCCTTTCTTTTCCTCATTTTTGCTTCCAGGGAAGACTTAGGGTTCAGATTCATATCCGAGCAGGTCAGCCACCACCCCCCGATCAGTGCTTTCTACTCAGAGGGCCTCCACCAGGACTTCCTATTTCATGGCTCCATCTATCCGAAGCTCAAGTTCTGGGGGAAGAGCGTGGAAGCAGAGCCCCGCGGCACCATCACACTGGAGCTGCTCAAGTGAGTGGGGAGCTGTGTGGTGCAGGGGCCATGGTGTTCTGCCAGGCAGGCAGTCTTGCAGCACAGGACCCTCCTCCAGGGAGCCTGGAGGCCTTGTTTGGGCGGTGGTTCCTGGAACAGGGGGTGTGCTCCTTACAGGATTGGGTTGGGTCCTGTTTTTTTCTCCCCTGGTCTCTGCAGTTCAGTCCCTGGTCGTGGCCGTCATCCCCTGCCCAGCTCAGAGCCTGAAATAATCCTGTCCTCGCGTGGTGTTGGGGGTGATGTGGGGGCTCTGTTGGGGTTCTGTGCTGATACAGCTGCGGTGCGGACTGGAAGAACCCCTGAAGACAACCAGGCAGTGCCTCTGCTCCCACACTCCCTTCCCTGGCCACTGGCGGAGGCCTAGGTTTCTTGCTGTCCCCCTGCTCTGCACAGCTGTGCAGTTGAACACGGGCACCCCCCAGAGCCAGGGACCAAGGAGGGGTGCCCCAGGATAGACGTGTCCTTCATCACCTGATCTCAGAAGTGACCACAGCCTACGTGCACGTGCTGTGGTCACCCAGACCAGCCGTGGTCGAGGGTCTGAACTCCAGGAGGGGAGGAGAATGGAGGGGCTGTCTTCAAGGATGTGTGCATACCTTTAAATCGATTTAAATCCAGATGTGCCCAATCTCCAGGCAGAAACCGAGTCTCTAGCAGCCCCCTGGCACTGCAAACCCGTTGTGGACGGTCCAGGCCAAGGGGCACAGCCGGCTCCCTGAAGCACGAGCCTCGCTGCCTGCAGCTCCGTGGGAGCTTTGTATGGCCTTTGTGTTTTCTGTGAGCCCCACCTGGCCAGAGGAGCATGGGTTCCCCAGTCTCCACCCCAGACCCCTGCATCTCAGGGCAGACCAGGGCAGCCCCTCCTGCTCACCTGCTCTTGGCTTTTAGAGGCAGGGCACTGGGACCTGCAGAATTGCAAGCCTTGTCAATGAACGCTTTGGGTTCCCAGGACATTCAAAAGTTCCCAGGTGCCCTGGGCTGGTTTTTGCCCTCAATTGTGGCTCTGACACAGCCTCCCTTGAGACATGGGTCTGGCCCTCTGCTTCCTGCCCATTTGTGAGGTTTCTTTTCTCCTTGAGGAAACCTACCTAGGGAGCAAGAAACCTGACTGATGAGAAAGGCATTTGCACCCCAGGACCCCACCCTGCCTCATGTCAGCCCCAGAAGAGGGCCAGGGCCCAGGCTCGCTAGGGACCTCATGGTTCCCACAGGGCAGGGCGGGGATGGTAGGGGGGCTGTTCTGTTGACAACTTCACAGGAAACCTCTTGCCTTTGTTGGAGCCTTTTATTGCTAATTAACTTGTCTCCAGTTTAAATAGAAAGCTTTGTTGATACTACAAAGGACATTTCAAACGAATGCTAAAGACGTAGCCACTGCTCAGAGTTCAAAGCTGTGCTATGCCCTTCTGCAGCTTTCAGTCCATTATGGTGTGATTCTGTCTGGGACTTGGCTTCTGGGGTCACGAGATGTCTGTTCTCTGGTGTATTTCAGACATAAGGAGGCATACACCTGGACCAACCCTACGTGCTGTGTCCACAACGTGATTATCGGCAAGCTCTGGATAGAGCAGTATGGGACAGTGGAGATCTTAAACCACAGGTAACGGGCCCAGTGCTGAGATGCTGCGAGTCAGGGTGGCGATGGGGTGCCCAGGGCACTGGCCGCTGGGGTTCAGCTGTGTATTTGTGCTGCCCTCAGCTCCCTAAGGCCCTCCCTGGTCCCCAGTGCACTCAGCTTCCAGACGGGCCATAATGGCCGCGAGGCACCACACATGGTGCAGTTGGATCTGATTCTGGCCGGCACTGGTCAAAGTCATCGTCAGTGCTCCGTGTTGTTATTTCTGTGTTTTTAGTCACAATGGTTGATTTGGTTTGAAGTTTTAAACTACACACTCAAGAATGGTGTGATTTTCTGGTGAAAAGTGACCACTGTCCAGTCTGTCAGGCCTTATTCCTGGAAGTTCATGGCTGGTTAGCTTTGTTTTTTAACAGCTTTGTTAAGATATAATTTACATGTCATAAAACCCACCCATTTAAAGTAGAGATGTAAATGACTTTTAGTAAATCTACCGAATTTTGTGTAACCATCAGCACTAGGCAGTACTTGAAGCTTTCTGTCCCCTGGAAATGTCCCTGGGCCATCCATGCAGTCCTGATGCTGCCCCGCCCTGGGGAGCCCCGTGTACAAGCTCTTGCTTGCTCCCCTCTCTCCCCTGCTATCTCCCCATCTTCCCCTCACTCTCAGTCTTTCCCTCTCTATCTCCCCCTCCAGTTCTCTCTCCTTCTCTTTTTCCCTACCCCCTCAATTCGCCTTTTCTGGACATTTCCCACCCATATCAGAAGCCTGTGTTTGTCTTCCCTGCAGGACTGGAGATAAGTGTGTGCTTCACTTTAAACCGTGTGGACTGTTTGGGAAAGAACTTCACAAAGTGGAGGGGTACATCCAAGACAAAAGGTAGATCCCCACGCAGGTCAGGTCACAGGTGCCCAGTTCGTGCATGTGTCTTCTGCAGAAGTCATGATTTTAGAATGTGACCTCATGTTTCACTCTCTCTGCTGGGCTCAGTATGGTTGTCAGGCAAAACCCAAACACTCATTTACGGGCATCCTTTTCCACATGATTTTTTCGTTCCTGTTGGGAAATTTGGGACTTGTTCAAGTTTCTGTGAGCAGAGAAATGACCAGTAGTATTTTAACAAGTTTTGGGGATTCTTCTCCATTTTGGGTTAGTTACGCTATGTGTTAGGTATCAGTTTCTCTCTCTCTTTTTCCATCGAGTAACTTGGACCACATAACAGCCNGAAATTTGGGACTTGTTCAAGTTTCTGTGAGCAGAGAAATGACCAGTAGTATTTTAACAAGTTTTGGGGATTCTTCTCCATTTTGGGTTAGTTACGCTATGTGTTAGGTATCAGTTTCTCTCTCTCTTTTTCCATCGAGTGACTTGGACCACATAACAGCCATAAGATTCCTTTCAGCTCCTAAAATATGTACATTTTCAGGTAGAAACAGTTCCTAGTGTAAAGCAGCGAGTGCTTTTGCTCTATCCCACTCTGTTGGGTGTTAGATGTTCGCCTGTTCAAATCCCTTAGACTTAGAACTCTGACCACTTCGCCCCTTGAAATCTTTTGGGACTTGGCATGTGGCTTCACAGGACAGCAGTCCTGTTAGGGGGATTGGCACTGACCAGCCCTGCGGAGTCAGCCCAGAGAGAGGCTGTGGTCAGCTGGCCCACAGACATGGGCTGCAGCAGTGGACACCCGCCTGCACCAGCCCAGCTCCGAGTTTCTGGTTTTCCATCCCAAATTGGACACATAGGACCGGCCATGTGTCTCCGCCTGCCACCCTCCAGGCCCAGCCTCTGAGGCACAGGTGCCCTCCCAGCATGGCCCTCAGCTGCCAGCCCAGCCTTCCGGGAGCACGTGGTCAACTCCCTGCTCACCCAGGAAGATGCGGGAAAGGAGAGCAAGGCACAGCACGCGTTGTTCCTTGGGAATCATGCAGAGGGCAAGGCTGAGGGCGGACAGCGATGGGGGTCTGACTCCAGGTTATGGAGCTGAGGAGGCAGCGGCAGCTGCATGTGCAGAGGGCTGTTTATAGGACATACAGAGAAGGGGCTGCAGGACAAGCGGCATTTAAAGACGTAGCGTGTTTAAAAGATGACAGTCAGGCTCACAGGGTGTTACGTTACACGCTTGTTCTCTCCCCATCTGCCTCCAACAGCCCTTCAGGTTCTTGTTCCCTTGTATTCTCTTTCCTGCTTTGGCAAAGGAGTGTGAAGAGTTAGTGGCTATGAGTGGCGATACCGAAATGAAACTTTCTGTCTGCGTGTTTGCATCAGCAGTATCCTAGGGTTTACAAGAAGACTGATGATGAGGATTGATTCTGGGTCAAGTTAGGGTGCTGCATGTTTGGATGAATGGTTGATGATCACTGTTACTTGCTTTTAAAAATTCCCTTTCCCTCCAGCAAAAAGAAGCTCTTCATGATCTATGGCAAGTGGACGGAGTGCTTGTGGGGCATAGACCCTGTCGCATATGAGTCCTTCAGGAAGCAGGAGAGAAGAGGGGACTCCCTGCGGAAGACGAAACCGGTACGGGGCTGCCATGGGGGAGTTCCCAGCGAGGGTGAGGGGGCCTGGCCGGGCAGTGCCTTTATGGTCCAGCTGGAGGGGATGGATTACAGAATCTGTCTCTCAGAGCGAAGGTGCTTGTCCGCTTGATTCTGGATGGCCGGGTGCTGGGGTGCCTCTATCCACCCCTCTTCCTGGCAGAATCAGAGGGTGCCTCCATTTCCTTCTGGATATTTTTTGATACCTCTCCTATTCCTGCACCTTGTTAGCTGAGACACAGTAGACAAGCAAGTGGATGTCCTTTGTGCATTTCTGGTTCTGAGTTCCAGGTGATAAAACCCAAGACTGATCATCTTAAGACTAGTTCTTCTTGAGCCTAAAACTAGAGGCAATACTTCAAAAGAAGTGTCATGTTTTTCTGGATGATAAATTAGAATGTACCAAACCTGAGGTGTTCAATATCTGTTTTAACAGAATATTCAACTTCTGCTGAGATTGTTATTATTTCTTGTTTTGTTTTTGACCAAGCCATGAGGCTTGTGGCATCTGGGAACTCAGTTCCCTGACCAGGGGTCACACCTGTGCCCCCTATAGGGGAAGCTCAGAGTCTTAGCCACTGGACTGCCTGTGACGTCTCTGTTGGTTTTTATATTGTAATATTTCACAGGTGCTATTAGACATCTTTTCTAAAAATACTCCTTTAAACTAAAAAAAAAAAAGTAAAGTTCCATTTGAAGACCGTAGAGCAGATGTTAAATCTGTTTGCTGACATGTTTAGTGCGTTTGCTTGGCTGTGTTGCCCCTCAGGGTGGCGTCCCAAGGAGGGAGCATTTCATGGGGGTGCAGACCGCTGCCCTGTGTCTTCATTTAGCTTCTGGTGCCACACCATGTAACCTGCAGGCAGGGAAGACTACCAGGCTGTGCTTGTTGTAATTAAGTATCTCCCTCACAGCTAACTGAAAGCCACTCTTCATCTCCAGGTCCCACTGCTTTTGAAAGGAAGTAGCAGTTGTACTTTTCTGTTGAGATGTGACCCCAAGTGAGGGCTTAATCTAGCGATGCTGAGACACCCTGAAGTCACCACGTGCGCAGAAGGGCAGCGTGGGGGAGAGGAACACTTGGGGGTGCCCTCGGCTGCCTGAGGAGGTGTTGCCCCATCCAGTCATGCTCAGGAGGCCACACGGGCGCCCCCTACCAGGAGCGTGGTGCCTGCTGCCCTCTCGGGGGCTTGGGAGGGTCTGCCAGGGCTCCGGGGGCAGTGGGTGCTGTGTCTTTCAGGATGACGGCCCTGAGAAGGCTGATGGCGATGTGGCGGACACTGTGCCCGAGTCTCAGGAGACGGTGCAGGTCATTCCAGGCAGCAAGCTACTCTGGAGAGTCAATACCCGGCCCCCCAACTCCGCTCAGGTCTGTGCCTCCGGCCCTAGCCAGGCTCCCAGTCATCCTGTCACGCTCGGGGCTCCCTGCCCTCTGAGCCCCATGACCCCCACCCGTCAGCACTCAGCTTAGGCATCCACACACGCCTCAGGACCTGGTTACACTGTGAACCAACCCTCAGTGTCTACACCAGCTGTGTCTGACCGAAAGGGTTTCCAAACCGGTTTCAAGAGAGAATTTTTCTGACTTGTCAATTTCAGTCCTTAAATGCATTTTGATATTTGTTTTTGAAAATTGCACTTATAATTTTGTTACCTATGGTAAAATTATATTACATATAGTAATGTTTATATAAAATAATTATATGATAAATGCATAGTAAATTTCATTTTAATATAATTTTTATATTATTTATATATAAAATATATATACAGTGTACCACAGATTTTTAAAAATTTTTGTCACATCCTTTAAGCAAAGCCACAGCCTGTGCAAAATAAAGGAAACAAACATTCTGCGATAAATAGATTATCTCAGCACAGCCACTACTGCACTTTCAGTGGAATACAAATTATAACAGAGAAGAAGCTTCTGTTTAAAAATCATACACACACACACACACACACACAGTAAAAACTAGAAGTCACACTCATTTTTTTGGTTCAGTGAACATTTACTGGGTTGGAGTAGGTGGGTCCAGGTCCCTGGGAGTAGAGCCCGAGGACAGATGGGCAAGGACCCCAGCCCCACACAGCAGAGTGACTGGTCTGATGGGCTGGAGGCGGGCCTCCTGGGGACACTGGTACATGGAGCAAGGACTAAGGAGATAGGGCCACTGGCCGTAGGGCCACATTTGGGCCAGGGAGCAGCCAGGGTCCAGTCTCCTTTCTTACTGTGCATGACATGGGGGCCCATGGGGTCGTTTGAGGGACCAGGGGCCCCTCCAGCCACTTGTGGACATAGGCTTCAGGGCCAGAGCAGAAGTGGCTGGAGGGAGGCAAGTCCCCAGGTCTGGGTATCAGGAGGCAGCAGACCCCACCACAGAGGGGTTGAGATAGAGATTCCTCTCGGACCCTTGGGGCATGAGGAGACAGACGTGCAGGTCAGATGTCACAGTGAGAATCTGGGTGCCTCGTGTGAGGGTGGAGAGGATGAGCCCCCGAGGAGACCCAGGCAGGTGTGGAAAAGAGTATCATTTATAGTAGCGACTCTGTGCCTGCCCCGCAGATGTACAACTTCACTAGCTTCACAGTGAGTCTCAATGAACTGGAGACGGGCATGGAGAAGATCCTGGCCCCCACCGACTGCCGGCTACGCCCCGACATCCGAGGCATGGAGAATGGCAACATGGGTGCGTGTTCGCATAGGAGGCTGACTGGGCGCCCAGCCCTGGCCCTGTGGGTGGTGCGGGGAAGGAACGTATCCCTGTTAACTGAACACACGTCACATCTTCTCGGCATGCTTCTCAAACTGTCTGTGAGGAAGAGTTGTAAAGCTTCTAGTTTGCTGCAGGCCACTTCTTTTATAAATAAAATAAGATTAAGTTACTAGAAAAATGAAATGAAAGAGAATATGTACAAAATATTATACAAGTCCCCGATTTTCTTACTAGATTCAACAGACAGTAAGGTTACATTTCAGAAGTTGCTATTTGAAAGTCTCTGGTGTGGAGGGTCCCCCCATGCCTGTCCTACTCCACGGCCCCTCTGTGGGCCGCTAGCTGCCCTGGGGTCTGGGCCTGGCCGTGGGCTTGGGTCTGGTTTCCCACACAGTTACTGCCTATGGTTCCCTGTGTGTGACTTCCCACCTGGGGTTGGGTGGGGGGCGTGTGGGGTGTCCCTCACCCACTTTCTCAGCCTCACCTCTGCCTGTCGCCCTGGTCCCTGACCTGCCCTGTGTTTGCACCTAGATCTGGCAAGCCAGGAAAAGGAGCGGCTGGAGGAGAAGCAGAGGGAGGCCCGGAGGGAGCGGGCCCGGGAGGAGGCTGAGTGGCAGACGCGGTGAGGCACCCGGCGGCCACGGGGATGGGGCGGGGGAGACACAGACCCACCCACCTGGGGGCAGTGAGGAGGGGCTGCAGGCCCTCCTGGGACTGAGCAGAAGCTACCCCGTGTCTCATGAGATGGTGGCTTGCAGCCTGGGCTGCACGTGAGCTGACATGTAAGGTGACGATGCTAACTGGAGGGGCCATGATCCCAAGTGGAGAAAAGTCCGCCGGCTTCCTGACCACCCGCTCTGTGTCACAGGTGGTTTCACCGAGGCAGTAACCCGTACACTGGGACCCCCGACTGGCTGTACGCAGGGGGCTACTTCGAGCGGGATTTCTCAGGCTGCCCCGACATCTACTGAGAGGCCGGACCGGCCCCCAGATCCGGAGACCCGGAGGCTGGACTCCGTCAAGCGGCTGCTCTGAGCTTCCGCCACGGCAGAAACCAGCTTTTCTCATGACTGTTCATGGAGATCGCACCGTCCCTGGTTGAGGATTTATTCTAATTAACTTCTGATTGCCAAACATTTTACTACTGTTGCAGCCTCTTCATAAAACTTCCCTTGGGATCATCATGTTTCCATTAAGGTTTGAGAAGGAACAGTCTTTACAGTTCCCTTTATGTGACGGGACGAGCTGGGCTGGCGTAGAGTGACGAGCTGGGCTGGCGTAGAGTACAGCACCCTCTTCACTACAAAAAGTTATAAATAAAGGAAGTAATGGGAAGGGTCCACATTCCTCTTCATAATGCAGTGGCAAAGGGTTTCTGAAAGTATTTTAAATATGAACCAGTAACAGGAAAAGATGGATCTTGAGAAAAGTCCCACCAGGAGCCTTATACGGGCCAGGAATTGCTTTCTAGATCACAGTAACACAGAAGTGGAGGTTTTCAAAGCAGCCAATTGAATGAAATGAAAAGTTGTCAGAGTTTGTATTTTTTATCAATTTTCAATAATGTAAAGATTACTTTGAAAATATTTAAGTTCAAACTACTTGAATAATACTTTGCTGAAGAGCAAGATAGGCATTAATCACCACTTTACACTGTCCAAAATGAAGCATTACCATGACAGCGAGGGTGGCCAGAAACTCTGACCAGTAGTTCCCAGATGGCTCCTAGCCCTCTGGTCCCTGGGGCTCCCCTCGCTGCAGGCCATGCCCTCACACAGAGTGAGTCCCGCACGCACGGCAGTCGACCTGTCCCTGCAGCACTCTGTTCCTGTCACGCATGTGTGGCCTGCCTCGGGGGTGTCCTCACCGCTGTGCGTGTCTGCCTCTGCACACATCTGCACCCTGTGACTGTTCACTTTCTGTAGAGATGCCAACACCACTGGCCGTGGCAGAGCTCTTTGAATCGAAGACAATCTGCCGTGTGCACGCGTGCATAAGCGTGTGCGTGTACACACACGCAGCTGTACACAGTGTGGGTTCTCAGCAAGAGGGTGTCGGCATGTGTGTCCTGGCTTCAAAACCACATTTGTAATTAAAACACTTTCAAAAGTGAACCCTTGTTCTGAAGGCTTGATTCTGTAGCTTTGGACTCTGGAGGCATGATGCCATGGTCGAGTTCCAGGGCATCTGCCTGGCGGGACCCAAGCCGGGTCCCTGGAACGTGCAGAGGCCCCCAGACCGCACAGAGGCCCCAGGCATGTGTGGTGTCAGGTTCTGCAGAGAGGAGGTGCTGACACACCTGGTCATTAGTATCAGGAGCCCTGTGCCCCTGGTGGGGGCCGGCAACTGGAACAAACTGCTCCTCTGGGGAATGTAAGGTTGGGGGCCCAGGGTGCGTTTGGAGCAGTGGTGTGGAGGGCAGTTTGACAGCTCCCATGGGCTGTCCTGTTTCTCACCGTGCCAATAGTCTGCTGCAGGGCTTGCATCTCTGAGGACTTCCCTGCAGGCTCAGACGGTAACAGTCTGCCTGCAGTGTAGGAGACCCAGGTTCAGTCCCTGGGTCAGGAGGATCCTCTGGAGAAGAGAATGGCAACCCACTTTGGTCTTCTTGCCTGGAGAATCCCATGGACAGAGGAGCCTGGCAGGCTACACAGTCTGCGGGGTCGCACAGATCTGGACATGACTGAGCAACTGACACTTTCATCTGCATCCCTGGGTCCTCCCCGAGGTCAGATCCCACAGCGTAGTCCCCACCACCGCTTCCTTCAAGCCCGATTCGAGTGGAAGGAGGAAGGGCAGGATGGCCTGGGACCCTAAAGCGCGGGCGGCACAAGTTTTCAACATGCACCAGAGCTGCCCCTCAGCTTGGCCACCGTGATGCACTGGGACGTCAGGGGTCTCTCTTTAATAAAAGAGTATTTCCATGGGATTTGCTTTTTAGAGACGACTCCCTATGACCAGTGTGTGGAAGGCATGGCCTTGTAGTGGGCCCCCAGAGTGTGATCGTGGCTTGGATGGAGGGCCTGGGTGGTTTTCAGAGCAACCTTATAACTTGGAATGTCCTTGTGGGATGAAAAGTAGGGCCCACTTCATCCAAAGACCTTCAGGCTTTGATTCTGCTCCCTCTGAAGGTTCAGTTCTGTGTCTGTTGATTCACTGAATGGTTCTGAGAGCCACTGGGGAGCTGGCCACTCAGGTGACATGGTGGCTGATGGACCTGCGGCATGCACACTGGAGCTGGCTGGACTTCACAGGCCATCCAGGGCTGGGGCCAATGCAGTGCCTGGGTCCCTGAGCCGCACAGGCTGGTCCCTTCCAGGTGGGGTGCTACTGTCCCTGGTGGTGTCAAGGGTCAGGGCCGCCCCAGCACTGGCAGGCTCCTCACTGGGTGTGGCCCCCAGTCACAAGAAGGCATCAGAGAAGCAGGCCCAGCCCTCATAGGCAGTGCCGTGTTTAGCCACTGCAGGCTTCCTTGAAGGCCAGGCCCCTCCACCCCACAGTGTGGTAGCTCTGTGAGGGGAAAACGAAGGTGCCAGGCCGACCTCTGCTCCTTCATAGGCTCACAGGTCTGTGCAGGGCATTGGCCACACATGACCAGGTGTCATCACAGCCTCCCCAGGCAAACTGAGCTGGCAATGGCACCAGCAGGGACTCGAGGATCAGCTCTGACTGTGTTCTCAGCAGCATCTCCTTTTCAGACCTTGTCCCCACAGATGACGCTGGGGCTCCTGAAAGGATCCTCCTGCTCGACACTCGGGGAGAAGCACCTAGCCCAGTGCTGATGGCCTCTGGGTGTCTGGACAGCCCTTGCTGATGCTGCTGGCCACTTGTTGCAGTGAGTGTGAAGGTGTCCAGCGAGAGACACTCGGGGAGAAGCACCTAGCCCAGTGCTGATGGCCTCTGGGTGTCTGGACAGCCCTTGCTGATGCTGCTGGCCACCTGTTGCAGTGAGTGTGAAGGTGTCCAGCGAGAGGTGTCGCCATTCTTCTCAGGCCCCGAGGCCAGGAAATCAGAACAGAATGAGAGAAAGGCCCAGAATCTTCCAGCCAGCCAGCCCCTCAGGTTGCTGCAGCAGGTGGCTTTCTTTCAGGACACCTGCTCCTGGGAGGAGAACAAGTTCGCCTGGAGCATCCACCAGGAAGACATCATTTACAGTCCTAATGTTAAGTCACTTCAGTCCTGTCTGACATTTTGCGACCCTATGGACGCAGGAGTCTGTGAGGCTCCTCTGTCCATGGGGTTCTTCAGACAAGAATTCTGGAGTGGGTTGCCATTTACAATGCTAACAAGCTTTCAAAAATCAGAAGCAAGGATGGCTCCCGCATCCTATCAACCCTTGTGCCAGGAGGGGAGGGGCGGCTCAGAGAAGTCTTGTGCCCTGAGGGGAGCTGTTGGCCCCACAGGAGAGTCCAGTCAACAGAAAGTTCCTGCTGAACCTGGTTTCATTTTCTGAAGGACCTTCCTGTGTCCAAAGTGGGTATGAAGATCGGGTCTCTTGACAGAAGGGCCTGTAACCCGCAGCAGGACATTAGGCGGCCTTTCCCTCAATCTTCATCATCTTTGGGCTTCACTATCCTGTGTGTTCTCAGCATGAGGGTTTCACAAAATGAAGACACCATTTCAAAATCTGGTACAAGCTTCCTGGACAGTCAGCCTTTGACTGGAGGCCCTGTTCCTCTCCCTCTCTCAACTGGCTGTCCTGGACCAGAGGCTTGGCAAAGGGCTCCCTGGTCTCTGCAGAGGGCGACAACACACCGGGTCCTCCCTCCATCGCTGCTGGAACAGTTCATCCTATCCATGCAGCAGGGAAAGTTCAGGCAGGAAACACGTAATGAATTGGCTTTATTGTCATAATTTTATAACATGTAGTAACTGTCAGTGTTTGTCCATGTAAACGGAGTCGGTCATTGGCAGATTTGGGGGAGGACTGGACAGATCAGTGGAGATAGAGGTTAAACCCTGGTTCTGAGTAGAGATACGTTGCAGGGTGGCAGCTGACATTTGTTTGGACCGAACACTGCTTCACTGCTGCTCTGGCCTCTCTGGAAAAGACTGCAAATGGGCTGTGGACGTGTCCTGGAGACCAGGCAACAGACGTTTGGACTGTAGTCCTGTAGGACTGGCCCAGCAAACAGATTGTTTCAGGAAACTCTTGTTACAGTGAAGAGGGGGGCTAAGGGGCATGCAAGATGGAGGAAGGGGTCTGGGTTCTCTGGGGGCTGGAGCCCATTGCCAGAAGCAATGAAATACCCAGAACACAGTGTCAGCCAGCTTGACTTGGTGGTCCCTGTGCCTGACCGCTGCTCTAGGTGCCCAGTGGCTGTGTGCTTTCCAGAAGGGTGAGCTATCCAGTATCCACAAGAGTCCTTGGCAGAGGGACAGACTGTTCATACACCTTTAATGCCTGGGAATGCCCACGTACATAGATGTGGGGCCTCCACCATGGCCACCATGTCTGACGATGGGGACCGCAGAGCACCCGGGCCTGCCAGAGCTGAGACTGGTGTCCTGGGTGCTTAACCCCCAAATTACCATCCAGTCCCGCCCACTGAGGAGGAAGAAGGGGTGCAGGAAGATGGGCTTGCCTGAGGCTTCAGACCAGGTGAGTGAAGGAAGTGGAATTCAACCTTGACACACAGTGACACTCACCCTTGTGTACAGTTGACATACCATCTTGTAACCATCAACACTATCAACATATATAGTTTAATAGCAAGGTTCAAGAGAGGAGAGACTGTCTTTTCAACACATGGTGCAGGAAAAACTGGATAGTCATATGCAAAAGAATGGAGTTGACCCTGACCTCACACCATTTACAAAAATTAGAATGTATGAAAAGTCTAAATGTGAGACCTAAACAATAAATTCTTAGAAGAAAAGATAGAACACAAAGCTCACAACTTTGGATGTGGCAATTATTTCTTGGCTATAAAACCAAAGGCACAGGCAACAAGAGAAAAAAAATAAGTTGTGCTTAATGGAAATTTAAACATATTTTATGCCTCAGACACTAGCATCAGAGTAAAAAGGCAACCCAAAGAGCGGGAGAAAATATTTGCAAATTAAACATCTGATAACAGATTAATATCTAGAATATACAGAGACCTCCTAAAACTCAATAACAACAAAAAAAAAGCTGATTTAAAAATAGGCAAGGACTTGAATAAACATTTTTCTGAAGAAGATAAACAGATGGCCAATAAGCACGTGAAAACATGCTCAACATCACTAATCACTGGAGAAATGAAAAACAAAGCTACCATGAGATACCACACCCATTAGGATGGCCAGTATTTAAAAAAAACAGAAAACAAGTTTGGGCAAGGATGTGGAGAAACAGGAAGATTTGTGCACTGTTAGTAGGAATAAAATGGTACAGCCACTGTGGCAAACAGTATGGCGGTTCCTCAAAAAATTAAAAATAGAATTACCATATGATCCAGCAATTCCATTTTTTTGTATTTGCCCCCAAAGAACTGAAAGCAGGGCCTTGAAGTGACATTTGTTCAGTCATGCTCGTGAGTGCTTAGTCACTTTAGTCGTGTCCAACACTTTGTGACCTCACGGACTGCAACCTGCAGCCTGTCCATGGGATTTCCCAGGCAAGAATACGGGAATGGGCTGCCATTCCCTTCTCCAGGGGATCGTCCTTACCCAGGGATGAAACCAGGGTCCCTTATGTCTCCTGCATTGGGAGGCAGGATCTTTACCACGAGCTCCACCTGGGAAGTCATGTTCACAGCAGCATTATTCACAATAGCTGAGGCATGGAAATAACCCAAGCATTCCTGCACTGATGAACGCATAAGCAAAATGTGGTGTACTTACAGCGGAAGATTACTCAGCCTTAGGAAGGGGATTCTGACACATGCTGTAACATGGATGAAACTCAGGGACATTATGCTGAGTGACAAAAGCCAGTCACAAAAAAGATAAGTACTGTACAAATTCTGAGAGAGATGGGAATACCAGACCACCTGACCTGCCTCTTGAGAAACCTGTATGCAGGTCAGGAAGCAACAATTAGAACTGGACATGGAACAACAGACTGGTTCCAAATAGGAAAAGAAGTACGTCAATGCTGTATATTGTCACCCTGCTTACTTAACTTATATGCAGAGTATATCATGAGAAACACTGGGCTGGAGGAAGCACAAGCTGGAATCAAGATTGCCGGGAGAAATATCAATAACCTCAGATATGCAGATGACACCACCCTCATGGCAAAGTGAAGAGGAACTAAAAAGCCTCTTGATGAAAGTGAAAGTGGAGAGTGAAAAAGTTGGCNAGGCTGTATATTGTCACCCTTCTTATTTAACTTATATGCAGAGTATATCATGAGAAACACTGGGCTGGAGGAAGCACAAGCTGGAATCAAGATTGCCGGGAGAAATATCAATAACCTCAGATATGCAGATGACACCACCCTCATGGCAAAGTGAAGAGGAACTAAAAAGCCTCTTGATGAAAGTGAAAGTGGAGAGTGAAAAAGTTGGCTTAAAGCTCAACATTTAGCAAACGAAGATCATGGCATCTGGTCCCATCACTTCATGGGAAATAGATGGGAAAACAGTGGAAACAGTGTCAGACTTTATTTTGGGGAGCTCCAAAATCACTGCAGATGAAATTAAGACACTTACTCCTTGGAAGAAAAGTTATGACCAACCCAGATAACATACTGAAAAGCAGACACATTACTTTGCCAACAAATTTCCATCTAGTCAAGGCTATGGTTTTTCCAGTGGTCATGTATGGATAGGAGAGATGGACTGTGAAGAAAACTGAGCACCGAAGAATTGATGCTTTTGAACTGTGGTGTTGGAGAAGACTCTTGAGAGTCCCTTGGACTGCAAGGAGATCCAACCAGTCCATTCTGAAGGAGATCAGCCCTGGGATTTCTTTGGAGGGAATGATGCTAAAGCTGAAGCTCCAGTACTTTGGCCATCTCATGCGAAGAGTTGACTCATTGGAAAAGACTTTGATGCTGGGAGGGATTGGGGGTAGGAGGAGAAGGGGACGACCGAGGATGAGATGGCTGGATGGCATCACTGATTCGATGGATGTGAGTCTGAGTGAACTCTGGGAGTTGGTGATGGACAGGGAGGCCTGGCGTGCTGCGATTCATGGGGTCGCAAAGCATCGGACATGACTGAGCGATTGAACTGAACTGAATTCATGTGTTTTAATTTGCATTTCCCTTATGAATAATGCTGTCCACCATTCTTTCCTGCACATCAGGCCATCTATACACCCTCCTTAGGAGATGTCTGGGCACTTCTTTGCCAGCTTCCTTGTCGACCCTCCCTGTGCCCACAGTCACTGCACCCCTTGCCTTTCACCTGGGGGAGGTGCCAAGGCTCAGGGAGAGGGACTGGGTTTGCTTTTTCTGCTGTGGGGCCCAGTTCACAGAGTCCATACTGGGGTGGGGGGCACATGGACTGGCCTCCATGATGGCCATCTACTGGTAGCTTGTCTCCTTACTGATTTTTCACAGAAACCAGTGAAAGTGTATAAAGCTTTCTCTTTTGAGCTTCCCAGGACACAAGCTTCCTTGGTTTGGGATAAGGAAGTACTCATTGGAGGCCACACTGCAGTCACTGCCCAGAAGTGTCTTCAGGTTCTAGAAAGTTGCTTTCCCTGTGGCCTCTGCTGGCAGCTTTTGCGCTTCCCAAGACTTTGGACAGTGACCCCTGCCTGCTGGTCCCTTCTCAGGGAAGCCAGATGGTTTTCTTACTGTCTTCTTCCTGGTTTCACAGAGCGTGTGGGATGGTACTGCTGTGGGTGTCATGACCCCAGTCACAGGCCACTAAATTTCTTCACGGGTCTCTGTTCCCATCACTTTCGTCTCTGGAACTCTTTAGACTCTCAAAAACTATCATGGATCCCCATAGAGCTTTTGCATACATGGGTTTTATCTATGGATATTTACCATATTAGAAATTTAAAATAAATATTAAAAAAACACATTTCTTATCAACATAAATATTTTAAAATGAAAACCAGCTCTATTTTTCCAACCCCCCCCAAAAAAATAATAATAGAGACTTTTTAGATCACAAAGCAATGGATACAGAACTTGTGGTGTTTTATCCATCAGAATGTTACACAGGAGGTAAGATAAACTAGGTTAGAGCTGCATGTGTCAACATGGACACATCTGAAAACAATGTTGAATTAAAGAATAGTTTTCACTTTTATACCTTTAAAAAAAGAGCTTAAAAATGGATTTTACATATTGATGATGGTGGTGGTTTAGTCGCTAAGTGATGGCGAGCTCTTGTGAGACCCCATGGACTATTGTAGCCTGTCAGGTTCCTCTGTGGTGGTGGTGGTAGAGGCCAGCTAAGTTGTGTCCTGCTCTTGCAACCCCATTGACTGTAACCTGCCAGGCTGCTCTATCCATGGGATTCTCTAGGCAAGAATACTGGACTGGATTGCAGTATCCTTCTCCAGCAGATCTTCTGGACCCAGGAATTAAACCCAGGTTTATCTGCATTGTAGGCAGATTCTTTACCAACCATGCTACAAGGGAAGCAGGTTCCTCTGGGTTGACGGTAAATCAAGCAGGCATGGAGGTGGCCACACAGTTCAGGATGGCCCTGCCTCTGGAGCGGGGAGTCACTCATCATCTGTAGCATGGGCTCCAGGTGTGTGCTGCTCTGCAGAAACTAGTGCAAGTGAAGGGGAGTAAAGGCAATGGGAGGGCAGCGCTTCCGTTCCCCTCCTCCACTGTGTGCAGGACAGCCGATTTCACTCGGTTCAGACTGCACACTTCACACACCAGACAAGGAATGAAGGAGTAGCCTTGTCGGCAGATTATAGGGGGTCGGGGAGGACGGAGACACAGTCACGCCGTCACTGTTGCGGGGGGCTGGGGGACCCCCAGGGCACAAGGAGGGTGGAGGGTAGTTCTCAAGAGGGTCTGGAGGCTCAGGGCAGCGGCGTTGTGCGTCGCACGGGCTCCCAGGAGACCACCGCTCGACGGGAGGACGCTGGGCCCACGCACCTGAGTCCAGGGCTGCAGTTACCCTCCCCCAGGGACGCGAAGACACCGCACGGCCCCGCCGTCCTATGACATCCCCTCCCCTTAGCCGGCAACTACTTCCCCAGGTCTAGGAACCTGGCGTCCCGCACGGTCAGCACACCTGAGACACCTTGCCCAGCGCCCCGCAGGTGCCCCGGCCCCGTTCGCGGTCCCAGATCCAACGCCAGCCGCTCTGCCTGCGACCGCTTCGCCGTTCCCGGCGTCGCCGCCAGGGGCCGCCGCCGCTCCCCTATGACACAGCAACAATAGGGGCCGCTCTGGCCCGCCGGCCCCGGCCCGCGCTTCCTCCGGAAGAGAGCCGCCGGCGCGGGGGCGGGCCTGGTGGCGAGACGGGCGGCGGCCCTCGCCAATCGCCCGCAGACTAGCGCCCGCCCCGCTCCTGACGGAGCCCAATCAGCGGCGAGAGCGGCGGGCGGGGCGGGGCGAGCGGGGTCTTCCGGCGGGGCCCGGCAGGCGCTGAGGAGGAAGAGCGAACCCGGACGGCGCCTCTCGGCGGAGCCTCGGCGCGGGCCAGGTGCGGGGTCGTCGGGGGCGGAGACGGTTATGGGGGTGGTCGGGGGCGGGGCCTGCGACGTCGGCGGTCCCCGGGCTGGCGCCGGGTCAGCTGGGGCCGCAGAGGCCGGGGGCAACCGCGGGCGGGGGCTCTCGGGCACCCTGGCCGCCGCCCCGGGCCCGAGGCACCCGCAGCCGAGAGTGCCGGGCGGTGGGGCCTGCGGGTGGGAGCGGGTGTTCACCCGCGCAAAGTCCTCGCCGGCCGCCGGGCTCGCGTTTCCCCAGGTGCTAGCTCGGGTTTTCTCTCCGAGGGGAGCGAGCCGGCCGCGCTGCAGTTTACCGGCCGTGTGTCCGGTAGCAGCGAGGTTTAGGCCGAATTCTGGCCTGCCATCCAGCATGTTTAGCGGCCTGTCTGCCCAGCTCGAGGTTTTAAATCTTTCGGAGCCGCAGGTTAATAGATTATTCAAAATGTACGGAACGTGGTGTTGAGGGTCCCCAGCTGCCCTGCGCTTTAGATGCACAGGTAAATTTCGAGGTTTGAGAAACGGGAGCAGAAGCTGAGAACCTGGCGGCGTGGGCCAGCCCACCCCGGAATGAGTTGGCCGCAGGTGTCGGGCGTCTGAGGCCTGGCCCGGCTGCGAGAAGCGCTTTCCTTCTGCTCTTCGAGCGCAGCATTGGAGGAGGACGTTAGGGTGTCCGCGGTCGTGACCGGGCCTGCGCGGTGGTGCTTCTTTTAGGATGACGACTTCAGGAGCTCTGTTTCCAAGCCTGGTGCCAGGCTCCCGTGGGTCCTCCAACAAGTATTTGGTGGAGTTTCGGGCCGGAAAAATGTCATTAAAAGGAACTACCGTCACCCCAGATAAACGGAAAGGGCTTGTGTACATTCAGCAGACGGATGACTCCCTCATTCACTTTTGCTGGAAAGACAGGACATCGGGGAACGTGGAAGATGTAAGTGTCTGGGAGTGAACCTTGTCTTGAGGACATCTACCTCGTGCCCCCCCCCCCCCCAACTGTCAGGGCAGCGTGGTCTTCACAGTAGGACACCGTGCTCTTGGCTTGAAACAACTGATTGACAACGTGGAGTTTGTTGGTGGGGTATGTGGATCTGCTTGTGGGGTTTCTGGTCTTAACGATTATGTCCATCTTATCTGTCACCGGGTGTACGTGTAAAGCTCTGAAGATCAGGTGCCTAAAATTGGAGAAGTCGTGTAAAAATCCTGACCTTGATCACAGCCCTCTAGAAAGCTTTCTGTAGCGGTCATTTTATTGAGACAGTATCTTTTGTTAAGTTCAGGAGCAGGTCAGGGCTGACTTTTTAACTCATCTTGGAATGTTGCTCCCAAAACGTCTCTATCAAAAGTCCTCCAGGAGCCGGAAACCCCACTCCCCTGTTCAGAACCGGGCCCCTCTCCTGGCCCTCATGACCTTCCTGGGGTGCCTGTGACCCTCGTTTGTCTGCCCTGCACAGACCCTGCTGGTGAGGGGCTTGGTCTCTGTGTCCTGGGGCCTCTGCCCAGCCCGCCACACAACCCCAGGCCCGGGCCTGGCCTGTGTTTCTGGAGGTCCTGGGGCCCAGCAGTGCCTCTCTTTAGGATCTGATCATCTTCCCCGATGACTGTGAGTTCAAGCGCGTGCCACAGTGCCCCAGCGGGAGGGTCTACGTGCTCAAGTTTAAGGCAGGGTCCAAACGACTCTTCTTCTGGATGCAGGTATGCAGGTTTTGTTTACTTTTTCTCTTAAAATCTTGTCATAAAATTAGGTTAGAAATTTGCTCACGGGGCCTTTGGGTTTCTGTGTGTTTCCCGCCCCCCTCCCCAAACTCCTTCATATGCAAGTTGTATTCCACGAAGACAGTAATTAGGTCTGTTTTCTAATTCTATTCAGTGTATAAAATAATGGATTTGCCTGGTAGCACAGGTGCTAAAGAATCTGCCTGCAATGCAGGAGACCCAGGCTCAATGCTTAGCGTATAGTAGGCACCCAGAAAATATTGTTTGATTGACCTGTGTTACTCTATTTTGAAACACAATTTTTGAAAAGTGCCAGCTTATCAGAATTAGCTGTTCTAATGGTAGAATTTGCTTTCACTTACCAGCTGGTGCTGACCCTGCTTGCCATGGAACCAAAAGATTCAAGAGTGTCACCGTGTTTTTGGGGGGTGGGGGTTGTAGCAGGCTCTGCCAGAGTCCAGAGTGTGTAGCTTGGCTTTGGGGGCCCTTTCGAGGCTGCAAATCCCTGGGTCACTTACAGGAGTGATTTCTGGGCTGGGTCCTATCTCTGCCTGTGGCTTGCTGGTCTCCCAGTGCCCCCTCCAGGGTCGTAAGCCCAGACCGGAAGCCAGGGTGAGCCCTGTGTGGTGGCCCTGTCTTGTTTCTTCCCCTTTCGTGTGCACGGGGGTCTCTGGGTGGCAATGCACCCGTCATGGGTGCCCTCAGGCTGATGTTGCCTGATGACCCCCTGCATGCCCAGGAGCTCATCGTCAGCACTTAGCTAACTCTGGAGGGCTGCAGGCCAGGGCTGGTTGGTGACAGTGGTGTGATAACAGGGTGATTTTACAGCATTACATGTGTTGAAGGATTTGAGGTTTTATTTATTTTTTAAAAAAAAACTTTGACTTGGGGTTTGATAGAAAACAGCGAAATTCTGTAAAGCAGTTATCCTTCAGTAAAAAATAAAAAGTTTGACAACCATTTTTAAATTCCTTACTGAATTTGTTACAATATTGCTTCCTGTTTTATATTTTGGGTTTTTTTGGCCCTGAGGCATGTGGGATCTTAGGTCCCTGACTAGGGCTTGAATCCTCACCCCCTGCAGCGGAAGGTGAAGTCCTAACCACTGGACCACGAGGGACATCCGGGATTTGTGGTTTAAGACGTCACACAAGAGCCTCATCCTGGAGGATAGGGTTGCTTGTGTGCCAAGTGCTCCTAGCGCGTCAGTCCCCCCCAGAGACAGGTGGCCTGCTCAGTTGTGCCTGTTGCTGGTCCTCCCCACAGGAGCCCAAGACGGACCAGGATGAGGAGCACTGCCGGAAAGTCAACGAGTATCTGAACAACCCGCCGATGCCCGGAGCCCTGGGGGCGAGTGGGAGCGGAGGCCACGAGCTGTCTGCGCTGGGCGGTAATGGTCACCTTCCCGGATGTGCTGTGAGGTTGGAGTCGGTTTCCGCTGACGTGGACCCTGGGTGGTGCGGGCCGGTGGCTAAGCGGAGGTGGAGGATCCAGGTTAGGAGCCCCCCTGGGGCGGTTCCGGAGTTGGTCCTTGCTCTTGTCTTCAGTTGGTGACCCGTCCGTGAGCCCTGTTGCGCTGGCTCCTGGCAGGAGACACTCAGCGCACGGCTCAGGGGCAGCTGAGCTGGGGGCCGCCCCCAGGACCCTGGTGGCGGCGGAAGGGGGGACAGACCCGGCTGGAGGCCCTGGCCACCGCAGCCCTGATCTGAGCACCTCTGTCCTGCAGGGGAGGGTGGCCTGCAGAGCCTGCTGGGGAACATGAGCCACAGCCAGCTCATGCAGCTCATCGGACCCGCCGGCCTCGGAGGACTAGGTAACACGCTGCGGGCTTGGGCCTCTTAGTAACAGAGCTGAGCAGCTTGCAGCTTCTGGTCAGCTCTGTCTGAGCCATGTCCGTGCGCTGGCTTCCCTGGGCAGGGGCCTGGTTTGCCTTAGGGATTGGCCTGGCACCAGGCAGGCAAGGCCTTCCAGGGCCCCCAGGGAGGACACAGTTCCATGCCTCAGGGGAGCACAGCTGGCTGAGGAGCAGGGCCTAGGAACCTACGACAGGGATCCTGCCTNCATGTCCGTGCGCTGGCTTCCCTGGGCAGGGGCCTGGTTTGCCTTAGGGATTGGCCTGGCACCAGGCAGGCAAGGCCTTCCAGGGCCCCCAGGGAGGACACAGTTCCATGCCTCAGGGGAGCACAGCTGGCTGAGGAGCAGGGCCTAGGAACCTACGACAGGGATCCTGCCTGGGCCTCCTGGTCTCCCAGGTTGGCTTGTCTGTTGGGGAAACGCTTGTTACTTTGTACTGAATTTGGACTCTGTCCTTGAACCGGGGTGCGTGCATTGGTAGTGTCACGGGATGGAGAAGTGATAGATTTAGTGGGTCAAGCTGCCAGAACACGCCTGAGGAGTCTGGCCCTGGGCCCCCCCAGACAGGCCTTCTCTGCTCCTTCCCCTGCTTGTCCCTGGGCTGTAGTGCTGAGTGGGTCTGCTCTGTGGGTGGGGAGGGGGCCTCCGGCCAGGCATGAGTGTTGAACTGCGTGTCCTTGCTCCTCGCAGGTGGCCTGGGGGCCCTGACCGGGCCGGGCCTGGCCAGCTTACTGGGGAGCGGAGGGCCTCCGGCAAGCAGCTCTTCATCCAGGTGAGCCTCACCCCTGGCTCTCTGGTTTCACCAGGTGTTGCCTCCTTCACAGAGGCTGGACGTAGGAGATGCTGAAGGACAGAGTAGGCACCTGGGGAGGCTCTGTCCTTTTCATGGTTCAGACTTCTCCCAGAGACCTGGCAGCACAAGGAGGTCTGGGGCAGGACAGACGTGTTGTGGTGCCTTTGTGGGCATGTCGCCCTCCAGTGTTCCCTCGCTCTCCCCAGCTCCCGGAGCCAGTCAGCAGCGGTCACCCCGTCCTCCACCACCTCCTCCACTCGCGCCACCCCAGCCCCTTCCGCTCCAGCAGCTGCCTCAGCGACCAGCCCGAGCCCCGCGCCCAGCTCAGGTGACGGAGCCAGCACAGCAGCCAGCCCCGCCCAGCCCATCCAGCTCAGCGACCTGCAGAGCATCCTGGCTACCATGAGTGTGCCGGCTGGGCCGGGAGGCGGCCAACAAGGTAACACTGAGCCTCTGCCCCTGCCTCTCGCCACGCCCGGAAGTTACACAGCTGAGTGTCACCGTCTTCCCGCATGGGCATCCTGGCTGGCCTCCAGCCGCTGATGGCCACTGCTTGTGCCCTAGTTGACCTGGCCAGCGTGCTGACACCTGAGATCATGGCCCCCATCCTTGCCAATGCGGATGTCCAGGAGCGCCTGCTGCCCTACCTGCCATCAGGGGAGTCCCTGCCGCAGACCGCGGAGGAGATCCAGAACACGCTGACCTCACCCCAGTTCCAGCAGGTAGACACATGGCCCAGGTGTCCTGCGGGAAGCTTGATGTAGGGGACACTTGCCCGCCTGCAGCACGGCCCCTGGCATCAAGCATCTTGGTTCCTGAGGTCCCCTTCAGTGCTCTCATGGACTCAGGTGCCTGGCTCTTCCCACAGGCTCTTGGCATGTTCAGTGCGGCCTTGGCCTCCGGGCAGCTGGGCCCCCTCATGTGCCAGTTTGGGCTGCCTGCGGAGGCTGTGGAGGCCGCCAACAAGGGTGGTAAGTACCTGCGCTCCCACCCCTTGGCCACAGGTGAGGCAGAGATTGTCTTGTAGTTGAAAAGAAAGGCTTCCCCCATGTGCAGAGGATGCCTAGTCCGATGACCCTGGCCTCCGTCTGGCTTTCACCTCCCGTCCCCCAGTCAGCAGTGCTGGGGGGCTGGAAAGGTCATGTCAGGCTTTTTAATGCATTTTAGATGTGGAAGCATTTGCCAAAGCCATGCAGAATAGCACCAGCCCCGAGCAGCAGGAGGGTGATGGGAAGGACAAGAAAGACGAAGAAGAGGACATGAGCCTGGATTAGGTTGCCAGTAGCCACGAGGGATCAAACCCCAGGTCATTTGGCCTCAGTAGTGGCGTTTGTGATCACACCCTCTCACCTCTGCCCCAACGTGCTAATCAGTAAAAGTCTTTTCTTTTATCTGCCAACTCNACCCAGTGTACAGCTCTGTGACGAGAGAAAACCCTTTCCTGGGCATGTTCCTGAGCCATGGTGGAATTCCAGAGAGGACTCCCGCATTCGCCACCTTCCCTATAGGGAAAGGAGCTCATTGCCCCTTCCTCCCCGAGTCACTGCCTGATGACTGGGTCCCTTCGGGATGCCCTGCTCATGGGGGTTGGGGACAGAGACCAGGCTCCTCGTGGGCAGAGGTGCCCACAGGGGTAGGAAATGGGGGCTCTGGAGGATAGAGGGGGCACAGGCTGGAGTGCTGGGGGAAGGCATTTTGGAGGCACCCTCACAGCGACCCTGGGATCTACCTCCTCAAGTACCCCTAATCTGGTCACGGGAGCAGCTGGCCTGCAGCCAAACTGAGGGTGTCCTGGGCAGGACCCTCCAACCACACTGGCTGTGTAGGGGGAGAGAGGCCAGTGGGAGGGGCCTGGGGGTTCCCTGGCTTGGGAACTGGGCCTTCCTTTGGGGCTCAGGTCCCCCTGGGGTGGGGCTGGGTCTTCTGTCAGGAGATAGTGAGTGGGCAGTGAGGTTGGGCCCTCCCCGTGTGGCGGCTGCCAGGGTCCTTTGTTCTGGGATGTGAAGCGGATGCCCCAGGAAAGCGGGTGGGGACAGGGCAGCTGGCCCTGGGCATCAGGAGGACTTCCTGCCCCGGGAGGCCAGGGAAGACGGCTGGCAGCTCCCCTTCCTCCTCACCCTGGGGTGGGGCTGCAGCTGGTGGGGCCTGGTCCCTGTAGGGTCCGTCTGTCCTGGGGCCTCGAGGAGTCTTCTCCCTGTCTCCTCCTCATCGCCTCTGACTCTCCCCAGGATGGGGCAGGGCTTACTGCACTCTATTCCCCCCATTTTGCAGATGGAGAAACCAAGGCCCCAGGAGTGAGGGCCTGGCCAAGAAGGGTGTGGAGAGGTCCAGGCCTCCACTCCTGCCCTGCTGACCTTGGCCAGGACCCCAGACCTGAGAGGACAGTCTGTGGGGCTGAGCCTGTGGGATGCAAGCCTCAGAGAGGGTCTCTGTGGCTGGAGACCAAGGGGGCACTGTCCTGAGTCCCAGCAGTGGCCTGCCTGGGGGTCCTCTAGAGGCCAGCGGGTTCTTGCTATCTCCTGTCTCCCCTTCTTGCCTGCCTCAGGCTTCCTGTTCTGAGCCTCACCTTCTGTGTCCCCAGGGGGTCTTAGGGAGCTGGGCAGGATGAGTAAGGGCTGGTTCTGGGGGGACTCCCCTCCCTCTCCAGACGCCCCCTGGTGGCCCAGCCGTGGCGGAGGGCCTCTCCCCAGCAACCCCCACCTGTGGGCTCAGCCCTCACTTCTCAGATGCAGAGGCAGGCAAGGAATAGGGGCCCCCTCCCAGCTGTAGGCTGTGTTCTCTGCTTGTGCCCTGGGCGGGATGGCCCTTTGTCCTAGCCCTGAAAGGCCAGGCCTGAGGGGAGGAGACTGGAGACCAGGTGGAGGGGTATAGTGGAGGGGGGTCTGGGCTGGCAGTTGGGTGTAAGCTGGGAGGTTGGGTGGGAGGCCAGAAGTGTTGGTTGGGGGACTGAAAATGTCAGGGTGAGGTGGGGAGGCAGGGAGGACACCAACTGCCCCCCCACCCCCACCACAGCGGTGCTGGAGCACCAGTGTGGAGGAGAGGCTGGGCCGACTGTGCCTCGAGCCCTCCTCTGGATGTGGGCTGTGAGCACATGCCTGGGCCTTGCTGCTCATGAGGGCCCCGGACGTGCTGGCTGCTTTGTGGCCAGGACCCCCCATGCAGCTCTACCCTGCCCACCCTGGTCCCGGGCTGTACCCCCTCTGAGCTGGTCAGTCCGGGGCTCTCTAGGCAGGCAGCCTGGCCTGCTGGGTTATGAGGTCACGATCACTGGCCTGGCTGGACCAGCCCAGCTGGGCTCTCAGCCATGTGGGCAGTGCCCCAAGAGGGTCAGCGGGGTTGCTCAAGGGAAGTAACCAGGAGTGTGGCTGAGACCGGCCAGCCTCTAGTTACAGGTGGGGGTGTCTGGACCAGATACAGCCCCTTGTGATGGGCTCCCTCGGGGGAGTGAGAGCGTGGGGCTCTGGGACAGCCTCCCCAGGGTGAATCTTCAGGCCAGCAGGGCTCCCTTCTCTCTTTGTGGGAGCTGGGAGACCCTGCTCAGCTCGTCCCTTGGTTTGAAGGACACAGGGCCAGAGGGGCTGCCGGGGGCTGGGACTGGGGGCCATTTGTCCTCCGCCCCTGCCGCCACTCTCCCCGGCCATCATGGCACGCAGTAACACTCCGGCCTCCTCGTACTGAGCCCTCCAGGCTCCTTTCTTCTGTCTGATTTTAAACAAACGCTGTGGCATTGGCTTCCAGCAACACAGCTCACACTGAAGTCTATAAACTGTTTGGGTGTCAGGGTCCTCTTGGGATAAACTCCACTTCCTATGGCCTGAGGCTGGCCATCTGGCCTGACCTGGGCCAGGCTGCAGAGGGGTGTGGGACAGAGACAGGAGCTCTGGTGGGGGGGGGCGTGGGCCTGAAACTCCTCCCTTCAAGGCAGGGGCCCCAAGACAGCATATGAGTGGTGGGGGGTGTTTGAACTCCCTCTCAAGCCCAGCTCCATTGAGGTGCTGGGCCACACCAGTGTTTCCCCTTCATCTAGCTGGTGAGCGCCTATAGAGCTGTCAGATTGCCCAATTGCTAAAAATCCCCCTACTTGCTCCACTCTACACACCGGTGTGTTGGGTACCTGGCCCCACAGAGTCAGGGCTCCTGGGGCCTCTGCCTGCCCACTCTGTATTTCCAGGTTTTATTTTTCTTTCCAGCAGTGGCTTTTCCACTTCTGGCGTGGCAGCCACGTGTGGCCTGTTTTCAGCTTCCCGTTGTGTGTTGTGTGGATGGCCATTCTTATTTACCCAGCTGGGGGCCTTAGTCGACATTGCCACTAGGCCACCCCACTCCCCACCTCCTGCTGTGGCATTTAATGTTTATCAAGGTTTCCAGATGGGATCTCCAGGGAGAGGGCAAACCTGGGGTGCTAGCTCAACTAGATTCAGCACACAGGGCCCTGAGGCCAGTCCAGCAGTCTGGGGTGGTGGTCCAGGAGGTCTGGGTGCCCCTGGGAACAAAGTAGGGGCTGGTCCGGACGCCTGGTCTAGGAGGGGCTTCCTGCCCCACCCACCCCGGCTGGGACCCTGGCCCGTCCCTGGGAATCAGCATGGCGCCCTGCTTCCTGTGGGGTCAGGCTGAGTCACAGGCTGCCTGGTGATTCATGCTGGCGGCCCAGCGGGTAGGGGCAGAGTGCTCCCTCCCCAGAACAGGGGCACAGGGCCTGGCTTGGAGCAAAGGTGGAGTGTGCTGGCTCTGATGACCTTGTGCTTCCAGAGGCTCCAGCATCAGCCCTGTCCTTGGTACATGGGTGCCTGAGCCCAGGAGGCTTCCAGCCTGCTGTCCCCTCCTGCACCCCTGTCCCTGGGGCTATGGAGACCCCCCTGGGGTCTGCAGCAGCAGCTTCCTCTCTAGCCCTCCCTGTGTCTTCTGACTCCAGCCCATCCCTTGTTTGCCCTCCCCACTCTCAGTCTCTGCCTCTGGTGTGGCTCTGGGTGACCTCTGCTCGCCTGAAGGAACAGGTGGCCTCTTCTCTTTGGAGACTCTCCGAGCCTTCACAACCTTTCTTCAGGTCTTGCACTCTGAACCCTGGCCTCTGACCTTTGCTGTGTTTGTTCCACTACTCCCTGCCCACCTTGGACCATCTATCCACGGGGGCCTGGGATGCACCCAGGCTCTCCAGGCTCTGCCACCCCCTCCAGGCAGTGGTCACAGGGCAGACCCCCTCCTGGCAAGCTTGGCCCTCCGAGGTCAGGCTGGGTTGGGGGGGGGGGGCTGTGGCCAAGAGGCGGGTCCGGCTGCTGTCCTGGAGACGTGCCTGCCCCAGAATAGCCAGATTTTTAAAAATAACTCAGGAGGCTTTTGTTTGGCTTTTGCTTTAAAAGACTTTTTTCCTTTTGCGCAGAGCTCTGTAGCAGCAGGAAAGGTCAGGGGAGCTGGCAGCTGAGCAGAGTGGAGCGGGTGGGGACGGCGTGGGGAGGGCCGTGTCCAGGGAGGCCAGGGGTCTGCACTCGCTCCGGGTCATGCCCTGGGCGGCTGTGCAGCTCCCCGAACCAGACTGGGGACAGATGAGTGAGCTGAACATATGCTGTCCCGTCCCTCCAGCCTGCTGTGACAGTGAGACAACCAGGTGGACAGATGGACAGAAGGCAGGGGTCTCCCTTGGAGCGCACCCAGAGGGCTGGGCCTTGCACAGGGTCGGAGTGGGGGTTAGTTTTCATGCTGCCCCTGTCCTGCCTGATTAGCATCTTCAAGCCAATATTTGTGCAAGTGCTCTCAGCTGGGAAAAATGTGTACAGCCCGCCGACCTGGGGGAGGGACCAAGCTGGCCACGGAGGGTGCAGCCTGGTGGCCTCGCTCAGGGAAAGGCGGGGGTGGGCCCCACGGGGCTTGGAGCAAGGCTTTAATCTCTCTGGGGGCTTTCTGTGGCAGCCATGCTGCCGCCCCCAAAACAGCCTATGTCCAAGTCCAGTGCACACTGAGACCCCCCTTCTGCCGTGTCCGCCTTCCTCACGAAGACCCCTCCTGGCACAGGGGCCGTTTGCGGTCCCCAGGGCTTCCTGGAATGCCTGAGGGGTTGGCCAAGGTGCCTGCCAAGTGTAGGATCTGTACCCCCGGAGGCTTGAGCCCTTCCCCTGACTGGGCAGGGCCAAGTGGAAGATGACCTCAAGGCCTGGCAATGGGTGAATAGGCCCTCACCCCCCTACACACGCCCAGGGAAAGGCCTCTCCCTGCAAAAGCCAGGCCTTCCTGAAAGGGCAGGGTTAGGAATGGGCGTGTCTCAGGGTCCTGGGACCTCACAACCACCTCCCCCTGCCCCACCCCCTATGCCTGGATTCTAGGTGCCTGGTCTCCTGCGGGCTGGGCCCTGAGGGGTCCATGGTCCCCTCACTGTCTAAGGGGTTACCACAGCAGCTTCAGGCTGATCAGGGGAGGGGGTGACTGTGGGCTTTGGGCAGCCCTGGAGGGGACCCCTGCTCTGTCCCTAGGCTTGGGGCCTGGCTGACAGACCAGCTGGTTCCAAAGCAGTGGACACTGGAAGGGGCCTGTACCCCTGGGCTGGGCAGGGCCTCGCTGAGCAGACAGTGAGTGGCCTGGGGTTCGACGTTGCCCTTGAGGCTGGTGAGCAGTTCAGAGCCCACCTGTGAGCAGGTCTGGCATAGGGGTGTGACTGAGGGCCCCGAGTGGGGGGCGGGCATTGTCCATGGGTGGAGTGCTCACTAGCTGTGTCTCTGCCCTTCATCTAGGGCCTCAGTTCTCCCTGTGTACAGCCTGGACACCGGGTTCTCCACTGGCCCTGCCCAGGTCTCCTTGGAGCCCAGACTTTGCACATAAAGAGCAGCTCAGAAAATGGCGCCTCATCTTTGGCTTTAGGGCAGAGTTGGGGGAGGAGGAGGGGTCATTGGCCCTCTAAGCTGAGGTCTGGGGTGTGGGACGGGGATATCCAGGGATGCTGACCTCTGGCCCAGAGGAGAGAGACAAAGGAGTGAGGTCAGATTGAGACCCAGGGGCAGAACAGTAGAGGTCAGCCTGAGTCACCTGGCGGGACCTGGGGGTGGTTCTGGGTGCCTCTGGATGAACAGCTTCCCTTGTCCCCCTGGCCAAGTGCTGCCCTAACAGCTTGGCCCAGCAGAGCTCCAACTTCTGACTCCTGGGTTGGCAGGGTCTCCCTGCCCAGCTTTGGGAGGGCCTGTTTGTCTGTCTCCCCTCTGAGGCTGCACACAAGCCTGTGCCAGTGGCCTTGTGTCAATGACAGGCAGAGGCTGGGCCCTGGTGGATCCTCGCTGCCTGCCCCTGTGGCCGGTCAGTGAGTGAGATGGGCAGGTCCTGAGTTGGCTCTGAGGATGATGGGGTCACCAGGATAACTGTGACAGAGGCCCCCATCCTGGGGAGGGGTTCATCAACCTGCTGTACAAGGAGACCAGGCTCCTGGGAGCTTGGGACATCACGTGGCCACCTTCCCAGGCCAGCCACCAGAGCTCTGGGGACAGTGGGATGAGCTTCTGCCATCACTTTGCCCAGCCCCACTGCCTGGGCCCTGTAGACAGGCTGCCTGCGTGTGGGCCCTGTCTGACTTCAGCTTGTATGCAGCCTCAGCTGGGGTGGGACTGGGGAGGGGGTGCATCTGAGCCCTAAGTCACCCTCAGGCCCAAGAAGGGAGCCCTCCAGAAATGCTGGGTTCTGCTGGTCATCTCTAGGTCCCCGGTGCAGGTCTCAGTGGCTCTGGGCTGCCCTGCAAGCCGAGAGGCTGCTCCCTGAGCCAGCTGACCCACTTACCTGGGTGTGTCTGGCCCCTGAGGGCAAGCCCACAGATATCCCCTGGAACTTACCTCACAGGGTGGTGGTGGCCCTCCAGGTGTTTGGGGGCCCCACATGGCATGGAAGGGGTCTCAGGGGTGTTCACCCACCATCCGGCAGGTTTTCCATGTGGCCTACGTGCTCATCAAGTTTGCCAATTCCCCTCGGCCAGACCTCTGGGTGCTGGAGCGGTCCACGGACTTTGGCCACACCTACCAGCCCTGGCAGTACTTTGCATGTGAGTCTCCCTGAATGAGGGGCTGGCAGGGGGGGATACCCTGGGTGAGTGGGCTGCCAGTGCTGTGCTCTCAAGGCCTCTGGATACCAGGCCCACCCTCATGCCCGGCTTCTAGGTGGGCCAGGCTGTGGGGTGCATATTCCTGAAGGCAGGTGGGGGTTCAGTGCCTTGCGTCCCTGACATGGCACTGCTGGGTCCATCTCCTATCTTGCTGTGGACTGGCCTTATGCTCCAGCAACTCCCGAGGTGGCAAAGGCCACCAACTTAGCTGCCCCATCAGGAGAGCACAGGAGCCTTGCGCCCCTGCTCACTGGTTGGCCCTGCCACTTGCCACCCTGACCAGTCATGTCCATGCGGCTCTGATTGGGTGGTCCTGGAACTTGTGTCCCTTTCAAGCTCCAAAGCCCAAGAGTGAGTGCAGGGCAGCCCTGTGAGGGACAGTCAGGATGGGTGCCCCAAGGGTGGGATTGGGGAGGGACACACAAGGGGACACTCTGCAGAGAGAAAGGCAAAGGCCTGGACAGTCAGCTCACCAAGGGTGGGCAAGTTCAGAGCCTTCGGGCAGGGGTACCCTGGGTCCTGATGCGCCCTCTGGAGGAAGCTGCGATGTGCTCCACGCTCTGTTCAACAAAACCCGCTTCCTACTGGCTGAGGCCATGGGGCTCCGGGAAGACAGGGCGCTCAGGGCAGCAGGGCACTGCCTCCTCCGAGGGCTTCCCCAGAGCGCTGAGCGCTCACCCTCGGCATTCCTGCAGCCTCCAAGAGGGACTGCCTGGAACGATTTGGGCCAAGGACGCTGGAGCGCATCACGCAGGATGACGACGTCATCTGCAGCACAGAGTACTCGCGGATCGTGCCTCTGGAGAACGGCGAGGTGGGCCGAGTGGGACGGCGTGGGGCATGCGGCCTGGTGGTCAGTGCCGGCACCATGCCCCCGCCTGATCTGTGTCCATCCTCAGATCGTGGTGTCCCTGGTGAACGGCCGCCCAGGTGCTATGAACTTCTCCTACTCGCCGCTGCTGCGTGACTTCACCAAAGCCACCAACATCCGCCTGCGCTTCCTGCGCACCAACACACTGCTGGGCCACCTGATGGGCAAGGCACTGCGGGACCCCACGGTCACCCGCCGGGTGAGCGGGCTGGCATTCGGGGCTTTGGGGCAGGTGTGGGCGGGGCCACGGGGGCTGGGGCTGCTGTGGGCGGGGTCACCTGGGCTCCGGGCAGGAGTGGGAGGCCACGCGCTCACATTGCGGGCCCTGCACAGTACTATTACAGTATCAAGGACATCAGCATCGGCGGCCGCTGTGTCTGCCACGGGCATGCGGATGTCTGTGATGCCAAAGACCCCACAGACCCCTTCAGGTGAGACCTGCAGCTCCCTGCTCATCCCCCCATCTTGTGCTCACCCTGAGGGAGAAGAGGCCTGGTTTCATCACCCCTACACTGGCCCTCGCCCCTCCTTTCCCCGTGGCCTCAGTTTCCCCGTGTGCACAGTGAGGTGGAAGGGCAGAACTTAGTGTCTGGCTTGGGCCTCTCTGCCCTGCTGCCCACCGAGGTGGAGCCTTACCTGGACCTGTGACCCAGCTGTGGCTCTGGTGGAAACCCCAGCGGTGCAGGGGGGTCTGAGGGAGGTAATTGCCTGATGCTGCATGTTCCTGCCCTCTGGGGTGGGAGGTGCTCTCCCACCTTCCTTGAGGACACAGATTATACACTCCCAGCAGCCCCACCCTGACCTCCATCCTCGACACAGGCGGAGGCCGAGGCATAGGACAGGGAGCAGTCCAGAGACATGTTCTGACATGCTCAGTGGAGGCTCTGAGCTCAGCTAGTAAGGCAGGGCTCAGGAACCTGCGTCTTTAACAAGCTGCCACTGGTGCTATGTGCCTAAGTGGCTCCAGCGCCGTGAATTCAGCAGTGAGCACTCAGCTAAATTATCAGCTGGAGCCTGGCACTAGGCCAGCTCTCCTCTGGGCTCAGCAGTGGATTCGGCCGTGTGTTCACGCCTCCCTCCCTCCCTCCCTCCCTCCCTCCCATCCATCAGAAACTGTGTGTGGAGTTAACACATGCTGGGCTGTGTTCCTGCTCCAGAGGCACAGGTGGGCTTCCTGCCCCACCCCAGCAGCCCCTGTTCTGGGCAGGCAGGAAACGGGAGGCCTGTGCCCAGCACAGGGGTCCTGGCAGGGCTGAGGGCTCTGGGGCATAAAGCAGGTCCAGGGCTGGACAGGCGGTGCTGGAAGATGCAGCAGAGCCTGCCAAGGGAGCCTGAGGCCAGGCCCCACCCCCGGCCGGCCACCTCCTCCTGCTGCTTCCCTCGCCTTGAAATCGTGCAGCCCCCTCAGTTCTGGGGTTTATCGCGGTGTCCACATCCTAGTTGATAGGGAGGTGGATGAAGCCCAGACCGTGCAGAAGCTCACCCTTGTTCTCATAGTCAAAAAACACCAAGAGGTGAACCCTAGACCTCCTCAGGTGTGGCTGATGGGTCTGCAGGGGGAGAGGTACGATCAGACTGGTGCAGGCCCCCAGGATCTGTGTGGCCCGTGCAGCTTCAGTGTGGCCCTGGGCGAGGATTCCTGCCCACAGCTTCAGGTGCTGAACCCAGACGCAGTTGGTTGCTTTGGGAAATTAAGTGCCAAGATGGTTGGTTAGGGCGCCAGCTGGGCGGCCAGATCAGCCCTGGGGGAGAGGCAGGCCTGCCCGTGCCTGCTGGGAGGGTGTCACATCCGCCCTGACTCACCTGCACCTGGGCATAAACAGCTCTGCTCACCCTGCAGAGCGTGTGGGGTGTCTCTCCCAGAACCGCAAGCGCCAACACCCCTCGCTCACCTATGCCCTGCAGCGTCAGCCTGTTGTGTCCTCCCTGCGTTTTGTCTGCTGCCTCTTCTGCCTCTTCCACGAGGGCTCTGCCCTACCAGCTGCTCTTCTCTGCCCCTCAGCCTCTACCACCATCGCCTCCACCCCCACTTGCATCCTCTCTGCCCTCTCTACCACCATCATTCTGAGTGCTGACTACCTGCCCGAGTGCTGACTACCTGCCCAGTCTGTGCCCAGCCCCCAGTCTTCTCTTCTAGCCCTCGGTTTGGAAGACACGTGTTTTGTTTCTGTTGTGTCTTAGTCTGTTCAGTCTGACAGAATGCCAGAGACTGGGCAACTTATAAACTATGGAGACTTACTCCTTACAGTTCTGGAGGCAGCTGAGGCCCCCTTCCTAGTTCATAGGTGACTGTTTTCCNCCAGCCCCCAGTCTTCTCTTCTAGCCCTCGGTTTGGAAGACACGTGTTTTGTTTCTGTTGTGTCTTAGTCTGTTCAGTCTGACAGAATGCCAGAGACTGGGCAACTTATAAACTATGGAGACTTACTCCTTACAGTTCTGGAGGCAGCTGAGGCCCCCTTCCTAGTTCATAGGTGACTGTTTTCCAGCTGTGTCCTTGTAATGTGGGAGGGGTGAGGGAGCTCTCTGGGGTCTTTTTATTTTTATTATTTTTTTAAGATTCTTTTTTGTTTTAAAGCATTTTATTTTTGGCTGTGCTGGGTCTTTTTAGCTTCTTGGGAGCTTTCTCTAGTTGCAGAAAGCGGGGTCTATTCTTAATTGTGCTACTTGGGCTTCTCATTGTGGTGGCTTCTCTTGTTCCAGAGCACAGGCTCTATGGCACATGGACACAGCAGTTGCTGGGCCAGCTGAGTTGCCCCACAGCATGTGTCCTTCCGGGACAGGGATTGAACCTGTGTCTGCTGCTTTGGCAGGCGGACTGCCAACCATTGGGTCGCCAGAGAGGCGATAGTGATAGTTTAGCTGGCTGTAGAATTCCTGGTTGATGGCTATCTCTTTCAACACTTAAGAAATGTCATTTCACTGTCTTCTGGGTTATAATCTTTAAACGCTCTCTTTTTATGGTTTCAACCTGATTGCTCCATGAAATGAAGTTCCTGGGTTGCAGCCCTACTGTTGGTTGTATCAACTGACCCCACTGGGTTGTTTCTGTGCAGGTTTTCAATAGGGCTTCATCCGTGTGGTGACCATGTGCCCTAGATTGGGAAGAATCCCTCCAGCGTGGTTTTCCAAGGACTTTTGACAGGTGCCCTAATCTTTGTGTTAATTTCCTGGTTAAGGGGTACACTGACAGTGTTCAGTTCAGTTCAGTTCGCTCAGTCATGTCCAGCTCTTTGCAACCCCATGAACTGCAGCACGCCAGGCCTCCCTGTCCATCACAAACTCCTGGAGTCCACCCAAACCCATGTCCATTGTGTCAGTGATGCCATCCAACCATCTCATCCTCTGTAGTCCCCTTCTCCTCCTGCCCTCAATCTTTCCCAGNAGAACTGACTCATTAGTAAAGTCCCTGATGCTGGGAAAGATTGAAGGCCAGAGGAGAAGGGGATGACAGAGCATGAGATGGTTGCATGGCATCATGACATGATGGACATGAAGTTGAGTAGGCTCTGTGATGAACAAGGAAGCCTGGTGTGCTGCAGTCCATGGGGTCGCAAAGAGTCAGACACAACTGAGCGACTAAACTGAACTGTTGAGTATCTACCATAATGAATTACGATGGCTTGACTCAAGCAACAGTTATGATCTAACTGTTGGGTTGGGTAGCCTTTCCCTTGCCCAGGGATCTTCCCAACCCAGGGATTGAACTGGGGTCTCCTGCATTACAGGCAGATTCTGTAGCAGCTGAACTATCCAGAAGCCCTTATGATCTGGTGGCAGAGATCAAATTGGTGGGACCAGAGCCAGTGGTATGGTTGTTTGGTATGATTGATTGTTTTAGTAATATTCCTGACTCCTTGTAGCCACACCCACATGACTCTGGACTTAATCATGTGACTTTCTTTGACTAGTGGGACAACAGCAATGTGACATAGCAGAAGCTTGAAAAACACTTGTGCAATTAGACTTTCCCTGTCCNGTGGTATGGTTGTTTGGTATGATTGATTGTTTTAGTAATATTCCTGACTCCTTGTAGCCACACCCACATGACTCTGGACTTAATCATGTGACTTTCTTTGACTAGTGGGACAACAGCAATGTGACATAGCAGAAGCTTGAAAAACACTTGTGCAATTAGACTTTCCCTGTCCTTGTAACTTTCAGAACAAGGCTGGTTTAGAGGCTAAGAGACCATATAGAGCAGTGACTGGCAGTTCTAGCTGAGTTCTCATTAGACCAATGTAGTTGGCAACTACCAGTTATGTGAGGTAGGCCCTTTGACTTCAGTTAGCTCACCACTTGACTTCAGAGATCAGTCAAACTGATCCAAGATAACTGTCCCATCTGGCTAACCAATAGACTACCCAAAGAACCTCTTTTTGGTTTGTTGCTTTCTATTACTGGTTCTATTTACCTAATGTCCCCTTTTGTCAGAGTTGTGTCTTCCCTCCATTCCCTTTGTCTTCTTATTTTTCTGCCTTCTTGAATTAAATGCTTATCTTATTAATTTTCAGTCTTTTAAAGAGGTTGAGAAACCTTGGTTCCAAGTTAGAATTGAAAGGTTTTGGTTGTGAATTGAATGTTGTGACTGAACATGGCAGAAGCATCACAAATGGCTCCCAGGGTTTGGAATTCATTTAATGACTGATACTTTCTTTGCTCTAAAGGTCCTGGATGAGTTGACCTAATCTGTGTCAGTTAAGGTTTAACAGAAGTCTCTATTAAATATCCAGATGATATCACAGGTAGTAGGTAGGTTTTGTTATCTCTTTGTAAAATAACAATAGTACTGATCTAATAGGCTTGTTTGCTGCTGCTGCTGGTGCTAAGTTGCTTCAGTCGTGTTCAACTCTGTGCAACCCCATAGAGGGCAGCCCACCAGGCTCCTCCGTCCATGGGATTCTCCAGGCAAGAATACTGGAGTGGGTTGCCCTTTCCTTCTCCAATGCATGAAAGTGAAAAGTGAAAGTGAAGTCGCTCAAGTCATGCCCGACTCTTAGCGACCCTGTGGACTGCAGCCTACCAGGCTCCTCCGTCCATGGGGTTTTCCATGCAAGAGTACTGGAGTGTTTAGGAATTAAATAATACATGTAAAGTATTTGACATGCACACAAAATATTAGGTATCATTGGATGTTATGATGATTATTATTAGGCGGGCATAGTGGAAATCCCAACATGAGGATTCTTTCATTGAAGACCACAAATGACCTGTCAGAGTCTTCCACTCAAGTGGGAACCAAAGGCTCAGTATTGAGTTAACTGAAATGCATCTCTAACATGCCTTGGGCTTGCTGAACTCATTTGTTTTTGATTCATTACTTTGTTTGTATTTTATATTTAAACCATGTCTTCATCATGTTCATTAGGTCATGTCACATGATATCACTATGTACTGGTTCTTCATGATCCCATTCTGTTCCAAATATGAAGAAATGGAGGTACTGAAGGGTCCACAGAATTAGAAATAATGTTGAAACTGAAATATTTATTGTTCTTCATTATTGTTTAAGGTTTCAAAAACTTGGTAAATTTTCAGGAGAAATCATTTAAAATGAAGTGAATTTTAAAAAATATCCATTTACTGTTAGTAGGCAGATTGTGTCCCTACGGACAGGTTTTGTCCATCTTGCTAGTTCACTACAGCTGGAGGAAGCTATTTCCGTTTTCCCTTTTGGGCTGTCTCAATAATTACAATTCTTTATTTTAACACATCGCACAAGCATGAAATCTTATTTGTACCAGCACTTGGCACTTTTTATTAGCTCCTACGTGGCTTCCAACATGAGTGCCCTTAATTCTCTTTGAGATAGATGGAAGGTGCGCCTCGCTTCAGACCCTGTGGCTGCAACAGTATATTGGACGGTGCTGGGAACCCTGTTGGTGCCCAACAAATAAGCTCTAATGCTGATGAGAATGAATGAGCAGGCAAGAGGAGAGTCATCCATCAACTCTCTGTCATACAGGTTTGAAGCAGTGACTGTGGGGCAGAAGACAAACCAGTGCAGTCTGCCTGGAGGTCTGGGTGGTGTATTGGGCACAGACTTCCTTAGTTAAATTTCACTACTACACTCCACCTTTGATTATTGTATCTGATTTTTGCTGGCTGAAAGAACACAGTTCGTTTATCCCACTGACCTATTAAAGAATTCTGGCTTTGTTTTTTGGTCCTTTATATATAGCACAGAAAAAGTGGGTGGCAGAGACACCTCCAGCCTGAAACATAGCTAAAGGCCTTCCTTGATGACATGCCTCTTTAAGTACTTGCACTTTATAGATTATGAAACAGACCTTACCACAAGTAAGACCTCTCTTTTGGCAGAGTTAAGTTGAAGTGCAGAATTATTCAGTGACTTATTTTATCTCTTTTAGCCTGTGGACAGCAAAACAACAGCCAGCTTACAGGAGGAAATGTAAACCTTCCAATCAACTTTTCTGTGTCTAATTATAGCCTTCTGCCATTTTGAACTTATGAAGCCCAAAAGGGAGTTTATTTTCCTGGTTTTGCAAATTTCTTCACCTTTTGCTGTTCCTTTGATAGAAACCATAAATCATCTTAAGTAAGGTGGTGGATTATATTCCATTTCTAAAGAAGTTTAACTCTCACAAAGTGTTCTGAGTTCAGTGGGAACTACTATTGAACTCTTGTTGTTAAACAGAGAAGACAGAGTTGTATAATAATAGTAACTGCTACCACTGAAATAATTCTGAGATGCCATAGTCAGCTTCCAGTCTCAGGCACCATAAATATAAGAGCTTTATTCTCCAACTGCTTTAAGAAAAACTGTGATTACAGTTTCTTCCATGGCTGCCTCAATTTTGAGTCTGAAATTCTTTAAAAGCACCTTCCAGATTTGAGCAGTGGAGGGAAATCCCATCTGGGCAGTTCTTCTGTTGCAGGATCTGGGAGTGGTGCTAATAGGGAAGGGGGCTGGGAGCAGGGATTCTTACAGTTGGAAGAAATAACTACTTAAAGCAAATGCTAATGATTTAAAATGTTATTCCTTCTGTGCTTTTAGAAAAAAAAATAAAATTAAAGTAATAAAGGCTCACAGCCTGTACCTCATCTCCAGTCACTCCACTGAAATTCCCAAGAGGGTCTCGACTCCCCTCTCCTCCCTTTAAAAATGGTGGACCTGGAACCACTTACAGGAGAGGTTTAATAAGAGGCAAATGTGTTTTATATTTTGTATCTTGTTAAGTGAAAAAAGATGGATTCTTGCAAGTAGTCTCTTGGTGCAGATTTGAGTGGTCTGTGCATGCAAACGTGGGGATGCTTTGCCAGCTAGCATCTCCGCTCTGGTCCCTCATGGCTACTTAAAATACCCCTCCCATGCCACTGCCCCCACCTCAGAGCTAGCAGAGATGAAATTGCTTCGTTTGTAGAATGGATCTGCAGATCCAGGAAACTTGTTTCTGTCTGATTTACTGATAATTTACTCCTCATTTGATTTAGGTGGGGAGAAGGGTGGGGATAAAAAGAAAAACAGTCTCAGTTCACACAGCCCTTCCTCAAGGAAAGAGGGATTGCTGTGCCGGTTGGGGAAAATCATCATACAAAGGAACTGAAAAAAATTAATAAAGATTTACACAAAGGTTATACACTTATTAGAGGGAAAACAGGAAAAACCTTGCACCTGTGATGAAGTGACCAAAAAGCCCTACACTTAAAGTAGCTCATTGGAAACTGGGCAAGAGAGAATCATTTAAAAATTTTATATATATATATATATATATATGTATACACACACACATATATATATAATTTTAGATATATAATTTTACAATGAGACACATTCCCTTTCTGGCAATTTTTTTTTATGACCTTTGGGTGCCAGATAGCACCATTCCTGCTGTCTGCTTTCACTATTCAGCGTTGAGGAAGCCCATTATATCTGTCTTTGATCCGGAGATCGGGATTGCTAAAACTGATGGCCACAATTAAAGACAGTCCTGTTGAAAAGCTGACCTCTGTCTGCTCTCAACTGCATGTAAACTTTTCAATATGGATGTAATTTGGTATTAAATTACCCATGCTTTATTGCTTTTTAGTACAGCCCTGTCTGTTGCCTTTTAAAGATAAAGGTAACATAAAAGAAAAATTGTGGTGTGTCTGCATAATTATGTAATTATAAACTTGTTTTCCTACATTCAGAAAGCCCTTTGTGTGTGTGTGCATCTATTGAAAAGTTAATAGGCTGGTAGGATTGGAGAAGAAGCCATATATATATATATATATATATTTTTTTTTTTTCCTCCTGATCTGTTCAACTTAGATATATGTTATGCAAGATAGGTCACTGTACTTAACTATTTTAATCTTGGCTTTCAGAGGGTGTTCTTGATTTGGAAGTGAGGTGGTTTTGCAAAAGATGTTGCTATGTTTATTTTTTACCATCAGCCAAACTGGCATGGATGTTATGCCGGAGCTCTGAGGCAAAACCTACCCGTTCTACCAAAGACTGGACCTATCATAGCAACATGGGAATATCTTACACGTCTGCAATGAGCTCTCGGGTGATTTAAACCTCACTGTGCTTGAAATTAAAAGCAACGGTTGTGACTTTCTCCTCTAGAATTTTTGTTTGGGATGAATTCTGCTGAGGGGCATGGAAAACAAGCTGAAAAGACGGAAGCAGATTTCCCTTTTACATTACAGAGCGGCCCACTACTCTCAGTTGTTCTAGCTACCACTCTGTTATTTCAGAGTGGAACGAGTGTAAGCTATCATTAGAGTCAGATATAGGTTTCTAGAATTGCATCTGCTGAATAGAGAAAGAATATCTGTTTGGAGAGATAGTTGAAATCACAATTCCTTGATAAAACTTGGAGGAGGACAAGCTCTCAGGCCTCTGGAAATGTGCAGTAATTCTCTGTGTAAATGGAAAGTTTTGAGCTTGCTTCCTCTTCTTGTTAAATGTTCCACTGCAAGATTTTCCAGTAGAACCACCTTTAAAAAGCCAAGCAGATAAAAAGCTGATATCAAAACAAACAACCCAAGGAGGCCAACAGGCTGCTCCAAATACCTTAAAACATAACAAACAAAGGTATCAGGTTGGGGGAAAAGTGTCTGCATAATGCAGGTTAGTTCATCTCTCCCTTCTTGCTGGTCCTCTTTTGGGTTATGTGTCTAGCAGAAGACTTACCTGATTCTCTGGGCACACTGAAGAATTGGAGTCTGACTCATGTTGTAATTCATCTGGTTGCTCTATAAAAATTGCCTCCTGTGGAAAACATATGTTGTATACACTTTATTGGCTCTCATGCAAAGAGGTAATTCCAGAATATCAAGGAAATGGGGAAAATAGATTCCATGCTAGATTTAACCCCCCACTCCCATCACCTTTCACCATAACTTGCTTTAGAGACTGAGACCAAAGAGAACAATCAGTTTCAAGTAATATTTTTCAAGTCACTGTTGAAAATAAGGCTCATCCCCTCCTTTTTTTTTTTCTTAGTGTCACCAGGATCTCCTTTCAAGCTCTGATGTTGCTAGTAGCAATGATGGGCATAAGATAGGGTAGGGATGAAGGGTTGGATTTGGGGTTAGATCTGCGCCATCCAGAGTGGTGGCCACTAGTGTGATAGAGCTATTTATATTTAGATTAAAGAAAATTATATAAAATTCAGTTCCTCAGTCAAACCACTACATTGCAAGTACTCAATAGCCGCTTAAGGCTAGTGGCTACCATGTTGGACAGTGCAGATATGGAACATTTCTGTAGCGGCAGAAAATTTTATCCGCCAGTACTGGGCTAGTAAGAGCTGGACTGTCAGATCTGCTGCTACCTTGGCTAGGTCACTGTACCTAAGTTTGTTCATTCATCTGTAAAATGGGCATAGTAATAGTATCAGCCTCTTGAGGTGATGATTGGTGGGATAATTAAAAGAGGTAACCTATATGTGCTATCTGATAGGAGTTTCTGCAGTAATAGAAATGTTCTGTAT
>SJYA01001897.1:1333298-1427596 GCA_006410615.1 Neotragus moschatus | reverse complement strand
GGTATCAACCTCTTGAGGTGATGATTGGTGGGATAATTAAAAGAGGTAACCTATATGTGCTATCTGATAGGAGTTTCTGCAGTAATAGAAATGTTCTGTATCTGCACTGTCTGATATGGTAGCCACTAGCCACATGGGGCTACCGAGCACTTAAGATGTGAAGAATGTGACTGAGAAACTGAAGTTTTAATTTTGTTTGATTAAATAAAACTTAAAATATTTGCATGGGAATAGTGGCTGTTATACTGGAGAGAGACCTTGCTCAGCAAATATCAGCTTTTGTTTCTGTTAGTTCTCCCAATTTGGAAAAGGTGGATAATGAATCACAGGTTTGTTTTGAGATTTAAATGAGAAAAATGTTCTTGAAAGCACTAATTAAATCTTACTTATTTAACATGTTGTCACTATTAAATTTATTTATAAATATGAGTCTTATGGAAATAGAAAAATTATGAATAAGGATCACAAGGAATTATGAAATAATAAAGGGTTAAGAAATAAATTTGTCTTGTTTATCAATGTTTGAATAATTTTGAATTTTGGAAAAGTTACAGAATATTATTAGTTCAGAAGACTAGTGAGAGAATCATTATTCATCTACATGTCTCCTTTAATTTTATATGTTACCATTAATATATAGACCAAGTATGATATTTTTTAAAAGGCCATTGGGATCAGCTGCATTATTTTCTAGTATGAATAATTTAATTTGGCAGTATTCTTGATATTTTTTTGCCATAGCCACAGGTTTCAGGGAAAACCAGAATTCTCTTTTTAAATGCAGCTAAACAGTAGAAGAGAACTTCGGTACTGAACTAAGGAGTTTTAGCCAAATCTGCAAAGCAAGCAGACCTACTTTTGATTTCCTTACTTGCAGCATTACTTTGGAGCTGTATCTACAAAATTCCACGGAGCATTTGATCATGTGCTCCCTTGCATTGTTTTGCAGGAGTTTGTCCTGTTATTCCAACTAAATCACAAGCTTCCTGAAGGCAAAGCCCCTGGTTTTATATGTACTCTACATCTGGCACAATGCTGATAGGTTCTATCAGTAAGGGTTGACTTACTGTTGATTTTTCTTTGTCTTTTTTTGGTGTAACACCAAATTTTATTATGCAGTTGTGATGTAGTGAATATACTTAAGGCCTTCCATGGCAGTGAATAATGATTCTGCATTTGTTTACACTCAACAAAACCTCCAGTGATTTTGCCACAGCATCCCGAAGACTTGACTGTTATGAAGCCCCCATGTTAGAAAAATCAGGTCTGTTGGTGGCATCAGCATCACCTATAATCACTCCTTAAAGGTCATCACTTATTTTACCAGTAGAGAAACAACCTGACCTTTTTAATCTTAGGAAAAACATTCCATTTCATCCTGAAACATTTGGTAAAAATTACAGTGTCTATTAAAAAAAATCATTATCAATTAAGTATGCAAGAGATGCTTCAATTTGAGATAACTTTAGAGGTCCAGTTCTGTAAAAGATCTGAGAATAATTTAGTTCCTTCTACTAAACTACTCCATCTAATATCTTGATCCATATCCATTTTAGCATTTCTTTGCATAACAAAATACCAGACTTAAACATTTTGGGGGAAATTCACCAGAAAAGCCAATTGAAAGAGAAATATGCCTGCTCAAATAGACTTGGGCCCTAACATAGAGTTTTAGAGTTGAAAAGGATCTCAGAGTGCAAATGATCTGGTACTACAGAGGTTAATTAACTGACTCACAATTACTCAGAGCCAAGATCAGGTTCAATTCAAGTCTGAGGGGCCCATTTCACTTGCCAGTGTAGACGCAAGACATGAATTCACTTAAATAAAAATCCATCATGAGCTCAGTGCTAGTTTAACCCCAATTGTTAAAATTGTGCTGCCTCGTGGACCCTCTGCTGCATTTTTATTAATCCCTAACTCCTCATTGAGATTACTTTATTTAAATGTCATCACCTAGCTCTAAAATATGCTTTCAAAATAACTGTGGTGGCCATGGAATACAAAGTATTGGGAGAAGAAAAGGAAGCAGTAGAAGCCAACTTCTGTTTGATATGTAGACACATTTCAGTCCACTGGGCCCCTGGTGGTGGTACTGAGGCAGGCTTTACAACCAGGCCTGGACATCCCCGCTATCAGAGGGGGACTGCCATTGCCACTGGCAGGGGTGTACCTTTGGAGGCATTTGGGTCATTGGTGGAGTAGGATCAGAGAAAAGGTATAAAAAGCGAGATGAAGCAAAGGGGTCTATAAACTAAAGTCTTATGATGCAAGGTGGGGTGGGGGAGGCTCCTAGCATTAGATGGAGAGAAGATCAGTCACTTAATAAGTTTGGGGTGCTGGCGACTAAAACCAGATCACTGGTGGCTGTCAGCTGGAGAGGGGCGTCATCCCAGGTGGATGGCGACCTGGTCAGCTCTGTTACAGCATGTGCCTTAGTATTCATTTCTCTCCACTTTTTTCAGTCCTTTGTCGAGAAACAGTGAAGGGTTAGCCTTTTCTCCCCCATGCTGATACAGGTAAAGACAGAGACTGATGGTGCCAGCCTTAATTCCCCAAAGAAAAGGAGATCTAGATTTATGTGAATACCTTTAGTTCTGAAACAAGAAAAGATGAAACAGGTTGCATTCATGTATTCATGAAGCAGACAGTGTATGTGTTGGCGAATTCTGTACAAATTCACTTATTGTTCCATCTCTCATTTCTGAAGACCCTGGTGCTCATTTTCCCTTAATAACATAAAAGCAGTTTTAGCACAACGGACTTTTCAGGTTTAAAGCAGAGTATCCACAATTCAAAAATGCTTGTGTGTGTGTGTGTGTGCGCATGCACAACAAGTTGATTAGAAGATCAGTGTGTTTCCACTGGGAACAAAAAGTTTTTTTCTGGCTTATGAGATTTTTTTTTTTTTTAAATCAGTAAACCTGAAGGACATCTTCCAGCTCAGAGAATTGTGGTCACGGGTCAGAATTTGACATCTTGATAAAGATGGTGAGCTGTGACAAGAAGCCAATTTTCCTTTCTTGGTTTGTATCACTAGTCTTGCTATTCCATTGACAGATGATCTATCTTTGATAGCTGTAATGACAACTTTTATGGGGCCTAGGGAAAAAACCGAGTTTAGGAACAGTGGTCCCCAAATGTTTGTATGTTCATAAATTACCTGGGAGACTTGTTGGGGGAAAAAAAAAAGCAGATTGTGCTTCAGCAGGCCTGGAATTTGGCCCAGGAATCCGTGATTTATACAGGTAGCCTAAGAGGTTCTCATGTGTAGCCACACTTTGAGCAGGAGAGGTCTAGGAGAAGGGTGGGCAAAGTACAGCCTGTGGGCCAAATTTGACTCATTGCCTGTGAGTGAAAATAAAGTTTTATTGGAACCAAGTCACTCTCATTCATTTTTGTATTGTCTGTGGATATTTTTGCACTGTGATGGTAGAACTGAGTACTTGTGACAGAGACCTTTGGTCCATGAGGCTTAAAATAGTTACTGTTTGGCTGTTTACTGGAAGAATTTGCTGTCCTCTGGTTAGGAAGAGAAAGTTTTCAACTTGTTGATGTAAGTCAACATATATGTGTATATATATGTGTGTGTGTGTATAGTATATATATGTGTGTATATATCAATATATATACACATACACATATACACACATACACATATATAGACATATGTGTATATGATATTTTAAATGCCTAAGTTTACCCATATATAAGGCACATAAAAATGTGGATGAGTTGGTTCAAGGGCTAGAGGTCGAGTGTGGTGCTATCTCAATAATTTAATAGGAGGACTATAATAAGGAGTTAGTAGTGTTAACTCTGTTGGTACACAGATGATGCTCTGAGATCTGGCTATTACCTGTTGGACTTGTGACCTTGAATAAGTTGCTTTATGTCTCTAAGCCTCAGTTTCCTAATCTGTGAAAAGGGGTTGATAGTAGTACCTACTCATGGACTTGTGAGGATTAGAAAAGATAATGTGTAGATGCCTGGTATTATGGTAGGTGAGAATTCTACCACTGAACCACCCTTGCACCAGTAATGCCTGGTTTTGTGTCAGGCACATATCAAGTGTTCAGAGAGAATGTTGTCTCTTAGAATCATCAATATTTTCACCAGCACTGTGTGTCACTACTTAGCTATAGGGTACTGAAGTCAACAGACTTTTCTGCTGTTCCTGTTTCAGCTTCCTGGGCTGACAATGTGTGCCAAAATTCAGGACTGTGGACAGCTAAGATCCTGAGTCTGTTGATTCTGAACGAGGCATATTTGGAGGCATGATCTTCTCTTATTAAACGCCATTTCCAATTTCCCCCTTGAATACACAATTTCAAGGAGGTGGCTGTACTTTTGAAAGTGGCTCTTCCAATCTTTAAAATATTATTTAATTGTAGCCATGAAACTCCAGTTCAGTTCAGTTGAGTCACTCAGTCATGTCTGAGTCTTTGCAATCCTGAGGACTCCGGCATGCCAGGTTTCCCTGTCCATCACCAACTCCCGGAGCTTAGTCAAACTCAGGTCCATCAAGTCAGTGATGCCATCGAGCCATCTCATCCTCTGTTATCCCCTTCTCCTTCTGCCTTCAATCTTTCCCAGCATCAGGGTCTTTCCCAAGGAGTCAGTTCTTCGCATCAGGTGGCCAGAGTGTTGGAGCTTCAGCTTCAGCATCATTTTTTCCAGTGAATATTCAGGACTGATTTCCTTTGGGATTGACTGGTTGGATCTCCTTGCTGTCCAAGAGACTCTCAAGAGTCTTCTCCAACACCACAGTTCAAAAGCATCAATTCTTTGGCACTCAGCTTTCTTTATAGTCCTACTCTCACATTTATACATGACTACTGGAAAAACCATAACTTTGACTAGACGGACCTTTGTTGGCAGAGTAATGTCTCTGCTTTTGAATATGCTGTCTTTGTCGGTCATAGCTTTTCTTCCAAGGAACAAGCATCTTTATTTCATGGCTGCAATCACCATCTGCAGTGATACTAGAGCTCAAGAAAATCAAGTCTCTCACTGTTACCACTGTTTCCCCATCTATTTGCCATGAAGTGATGGGACCAGAGGCCATGATCTTAGTTTTCTGAATGTTGAGCTTTAAGCCAACTTTTTCACTCTCCTCTTTCACTTTCATCAAGAGGCTCTTTAGTTCTTCTTCACTTTCTGCCATAAGGGTGGTGTCATCTGCATATCTGAGGTTATTGATATTTCTCCTGGCAATCTTGATTCCAGCTTGTGTTTCATACAGATCGTGAAACCCCATTCCCTATCAAAAGTTCCATCAAACAGCAGCCAATAAATTGTAAGTTAAGATACAGACTGTGAAGAACCTGTTTACTTTGTTATACTTTCTCCAATCTACAGTGAATCACTGATGGTGGATACAATACAAATGTACATGTTATATGTAGTTGTGAAAGTTTTTGCCAGAATTCAATGGCTATTTCTTTTCTGCTCTGCTTTTTCACTGTGGACTAAATGATTTAAAAAAAGAAAAACAACTGAAAACATAAGATTCAGTAACCCTCTCTTTGTTCTATTTAGAAAAGAGGTTGAATTTGCCCTTTAGTGGGGAAAGAACAAATAAAATTCTTTATCCTCATCACTACACATTTCTTCTCCATGTGCTAAGTGCACGGCTGTGTTTGGGTCTCTGGGTACACCCCTTCACCATTACACTGAGTCAGTGATTCTCAGTGGGGATGATTTTGCTTCCTTTTCAGGGACATTTTTGGTTGTCACAACATCAAGAGCAATGCTATTAAAGTCTAGTGAATAGAGGCCAGGGATGCTGCTAAATTCCGTATAGTGCAGTGGACAGTGCCACCGTGCTCCTATCAGAATTATCTGGTCTAAACTGTCAGTAGTGCTGCTGTTGAGAAACTCTGGTCTCTGGGGAGAGAAATCCAGTTTCTCTACTTCCTGGACCACCTCCTGCCTTAGATACCAGTTGATTAGTAATTATTGCTCATTGGGAAATAGACGGGGAAACAATGGAAACAGTGTCAGACTTTATTTTTCTGGGCTCCAAAATCACTGCANTGGACTGCCGCCTGGGGCTGGCTTAGGACTGGCAAGCACTGTGGTACTGGGCTAGGACTGAGGAGCACACGGCCCTGGGTGGGGCTGTGCTTCCCCTTTGACTGAGTTGTGGAGGTGTGTGCTGAGGGGAACGGTGGTTCTGTGCTCAGTCCTCAGCTGCAGCCAGCTGTCCCCCTGCCCACTCAGCCAGCAGTAGCTGCTCTCCAGGACAGTAGGCTGGATTCCAGCCCTCTGACTGGAGTCCACCCTCAGCTGGAAGAGGAAGCAGTTGTTGGCCACTTGCCCCTGGGAAGGAGCCCTGGGTAATAGGGGTGTCTGGCTGAGCCCAGGGCTGCCTGCTGAGCAAGACCCAGACTTCAGAGTTGGCCCAGGAAAGCTACAGACTTGGCCTGGGTCCTGGCTGTGATGAGGAGGGTGTAGCTGGAACCTGAGGGCCCAGGGCTCAGGCTCACCTGTGGTTGGGGCCACATGCACTGACCATGCCATGCTCTGCCCCAGCTTCCATCCTCCATGAAGTCCCAACACAGCCCCTGCCTTTCTCCGGTCCCTCTGGGTCCTCGGTGGGTCTGAGCCCTTNGTGATGAGGAGGGTGTAGCTGGAACCTGAGGGCCCAGGGCTCAGGCTCACCTGTGGTTGGGGCCACATGCACTGACCATGCCATGCTCTGCCCCAGCTTCCATCCTCCATGAAGTCCCAACACAGCCCCTGCCTTTCTCCGGTCCCTCTGGGTCCTCGGTGGGTCTGAGCCCTTCCTGTGCCCATGTGTCCCCTACAGACTTCAGTGCGCCTGTCAACACAACACTTGTGGGGGCTCCTGTGACCGCTGCTGCCCCGGCTTCAACCAGCAGCCATGGAGGCCAGCAACCACAGACAGTGCCAACGAATGCCAGTGTGAGTGCCCCTCCACACACCCGCACGGTGCTCGCACATGCTCACATCACATTCTTAATACTCATGTACACACACGTTTGCACACATGTGCTTACACAGTTCATACAGCATTCATACATGTTCACACATGCTTATATATGCTCAGAAGAGTGCTGTTGGCACATTCAGGCAACATGGCACACTATCACCTGAGTCTGGGATCACTTGTGGTTTATGGGATGTGCCTGGGGATCCCAGTCTGGTGGGGTCACAGAGGCCTGCCCATAGCTGAGCCCCTTGTTCTCCAGCCTGCAACTGCTATGGCCACGCCCACGACTGCTACTATGACCCAGAGGTGGATCGGCACAATGCCAGCCAGAATCAGGACCAGGTCTACCAGGGCGGGGGCGTGTGCATCGACTGCCAGGTGGGTGGGGCTGTCGCCAGGTCTGTGGTGCGGGTCTCGGGTGGGCAGGGTCCGCACAAGGCTGGGGGCAGCGGGTTCCTGGACTCAGCGGCCCTGTCCCATCGTAGCATCACACCACGGGCATCAACTGTGAGCAGTGTCTGCCTGGCTTCTACCGTTCCCCAGACCACCCACTCGACTCACCCCACGCCTGCCGCCGTAAGTGGGGGTGACCAGGTGTGGTCAGGGCGGGGGTGTCCCAAGGGTGTCCAGGAGCAGGGTGTGCCCAGATCGGGGNCACACCACGGGCATCAACTGTGAGCAGTGTCTGCCTGGCTTCTACCGTTCCCCAGACCACCCACTCGACTCACCCCACGCCTGCCGCCGTAAGTGGGGGTGACCAGGTGTGGTCAGGGCGGGGGTGTCCCAAGGGTGTCCAGGAGCAGGGTGTGCCCAGATCGGGGGTCCTGGGGCCTTTGCAGCTATCTGGGAGGCCGTGGCTCTCATCCCACATCCCAGGTCCGGGGGGAGGGCAGATGCTGACCCTCCTTGGAGGCCTGAGAGCTGTGGGCTTGGGGTCCCCTGACTTCCCACCCCCATTTAGGCTGCAACTGTGAGTCGGACTTCACAGACGGGACGTGTGAGGACCTGACCGGCCGCTGCTACTGCCGGCCAAACTTCACAGGGGCGCGATGCGACGCGTGTGCTGAAGGCTTCACTGACTTCCCACACTGCTACCGTGAGGGCGTAGCTGGGGGTGGAGGGAGTGGGCAGGCACCTTAGTATCCCCCGATACTGGCTGGAGCCAGTGGGGAGGGGTGGGAACGCTTTCGTCCTGCCTGTACTGCTGGTGATGTGGGGAGACCCTGGCCGCCATGTGCTTACCCCACCTCGCTGACACATGCTGTATCCTCTCTCAGCGGTGCCTTCTTCCTCCCACAATGACACCGGGGAGCAGGTGTTGCCTGCCGGGCATATCGTGAGTAAGTGTCCCTCAAGATCCCCATCTTGCCTTAGGCCCCACTGGAGCAGTGGGACAGAGTGGGCCACACCCAGGCCCACAGAGACTGGGGTGCAAAAGTAACTGTGGCTTTGCACTGTTGACCTTTGCTGTTTGATATTGGAATACATTTTAAAATGTGGTTATGTCATGCGTCATTTTAATGCACATTTCTTCATATTCTTTTTGCTAATGACTTATTGAAAGTTGAAAGTGTTAGTCACTCAGTCACGTCTGACTCTTTGTGACCCCATGGATGGAGCCCACCATGCTTCTCTGTCCATGGGATTTTTCCAGGCAGGAATACTGGAGTGGGCTGCCATTTCCTTCTCCAGGGAATCTTCTTGACCCAGGGATTGAATTTGGGTCTCCTGCATTGCAGGCAGTTTCTTTACTGTCCCCAGGGAAGCCCATATTCACCTGACGCTATCAGTTCAGTTCAGTCGCTCAGTCATGTCTGACTTTGCGACCCCATGAATCACAGCACCCCAGGCCTCCCTGTCCATCACCAACTCCCGGAGTTCACTCAGACTCACGTCCCTCGCGTCATTGATGCCATCCAGCCACTTGCTGTTTGTGAGAGTGAACGTTGCTCAGTCATGTCCGACTCTTTGCAACCCCAGTTTATTTTATGTTTATTTTCGATTAGGGAAATGATATTAGGCAAAAATCAAATCTCAGCGATTTTCTTATTCGAGTTCAAAATGGGTTGTAAAGCAGCGGGGACAACTTGCAACATCAGCAACACATTTGGCCCAGGAACTGCTAATGAACAGACAGTGCAGTGGTGGTTCAAGAGCTTTTCCAAAGGAGACAAGAGCCTTGAAGATGAATACAGTGACCAGCCATCGGAAGTTAACAACAACCAAGAGAATCATCAAAGCTGATCTTCTTACAACTACATGAGAAGCTGCCAACTAACTCAGTGCTGACCATTCTACAGTTGTTGAGCATTTGAAGCAAATTGGAAATGTGAAAAAGCTCAGTAAGACAGTGCCTGATGAGCTGACTACAAATTAAAAAAGTCTTTCAGTGCTGTCTTCTCTTGGTCTGTGCAACCATTTCTTCATCGGAATGTGATGTATGACCAAATGTGGATTGTATACGACAGCCAGTGACAGCTAGTTCAGTGGTTGGACCCAGAAGCTCCAGAGCCAAACTTGCACCAAGGTCATGATCACTGTCTGGTGGTCTTTTGCCAATCTGGTCCACTGTAGTTTTCTTTGAATCCCAGCAGAACCATTACATCTGAGAAGTTTGCGCAACAAATCGATGAGATGCACTGAAAACCGGAGTGCCTGCAGCCGGCATTGGTCAACAGAGAGGGCCCAGTTCTTCTCCACAGCAACGCTCGGCCACACGTCGCACAACCAACACTTCAGAAATTGAACGAGTTGGGTTAAGAAGTTTTGTCTCATCTGCCATATTCACCTGGCTAACCAGCTACCACTTTTTCAAGCATCTTGACAACTTTTTTCAGGGAAAAATGCTTCCAACAACCAGCAGGAGGCAGAAAATGCTTTTCAAGTGTTCATCACAACCTGAAGCACAGATCTTTACGCTATCAGTTCAGTTCAGTCGCTCAGTCGTGTCTGACTTTGCGACCCCATGAATCACAGCACGCCAGGCCTCCCTGTCCATCACCAACTCCCACAGTTCACTCAGACTCACATCCCTCGAATCATTGATGCCATCCAGCCATCTCGTTCTCTGTCATCCCCTTCTCCTCCTGCCCCCAATCCCTCCCAGCATCAGAGTCTTTTCCAATGAGTCAGCTCTTCGCATGAGGTGGCCAAAGTACTGGAGTTTCAGCTTTACCATCATTCCCTCCAAAGAAATCCCAGGGCTGATCTCCTTCAGAATGGACTGGTTGGATATCCTTGCTATAGGAATAAGCAAACTTATTTGTATTGATTGTAATTGTTCCTGTTTTCATTAATAAAGATGTGTTTGAGCCTGTGTTTTATAATGATTTAAAATTCATGGTCCCAAACTGCAGTTACGTTTTTACCAACCTGATATTTCCATTTCGTTCACTTTTTCTTTGGTGCTTCTAATTTTGTACAAATAATACNTATCCTTGCTATAGGAATAAGCAAACTTATTTGTATTGATTGTAATTGTTCCTGTTTTCATTAATAAAGATGTGTTTGAGCCTGTGTTTTATAATGATTTAAAATTCATGGTCCCAAACTGCAGTTACGTTTTTACCAACCTGATATTTCCATTTCGTTCACTTTTTCTTTGGTGCTTCTAATTTTGTACAAATAATACATATTCATTCTAGGAAACCTTAAAAAATATAGGAAAGCAGAAAGTTAAAGAGAGTTACCCAGAGTCTCAACTCCTGCAAACACTACCTCCTCCCTCTGCGTGTGTGCTGTGTTTTTATAAACATCCACGTGCACTGTCTGCACTTTGTATAATTGCGCTTTCCACCCACACCATCCCGTAAACACGTCATTTCACACTCTAAGTTATGTACACAGATGTAGTTCTTGTTTGACCAACTCTCAATTCTTGGTAATTTAGGTTCTTTCCAGAGTTTTTAAAAATAACACCATAGTAAACATCCTTGCAGCTAAAGCTTTCCATGAATTATTAACTATTTCTGCAGGAAAGTTTCCTAGAAGAAGGTTTTGAAACATTTTTGGCTACATGTTGCCAAACTGCTCTCCTGGCAAAATCGTCTGCCTAGGTGGAGTGGCATCGTTCATGTCACTCGTATCAGAACGTTGCTGTCTCTGCACAGCAACATTCATTATTACAGAAGTCTTCAGTTTTCCTGGAGTTGGGATGCACCTTCCGGTTGGGGACTTATCAATGTCTAATTTAGGCCAGTATTTTCCTTTCACAGCAGCTCAAGACAGTGGTGTGTCCTGTAACTGGCTCTTAGACCTGACGGCATTTGGTGTTTCCTTGGTCTTAGCCGTATCTCTTTGCCTCACTTGAGTGTGAATTTTCTCTCGTGTTTCTGGACTCTTTCTGTTGTTTTCATGTGTGAATTTCCCTTTTGAGGTCATGGCTCAGTTTCTTGTCACTTGTTTGCTGCTGTAAGCTCTTTCCACATGAACTGTAGTGTCTGTGCCTCACGAGTCATATGCTTTTCTCCCAGTGGGTAATTTGCCCTTGTTATTTTCTTCTTGTGAATCTGATTAGACCATGGACATCTTAGGTGATGGTTTTAATTTCGTTTATTATGCAAGTTCATTTTCTGCCTCATCTTAAGTCAGTTTTGGTTACTTACAGTTTTCTTAGCAAATTTTGTTTATATCATTTGAATTTTAAAAGATGTTGGTATAAAGTTATACACAGTATTCTGTACGCGATTTTCAAATTGCCTTCCATCCCTTTTGTCTGTTTTTCTTTTCTTTCCTGCCTTCATGAGACATAACAGAAGTTTGCTGAGTTTTTTAGTGTTTTTGAAGTGCAGCTTAAGGTTTTTATTGATAAGATCTGCTGGAGTTTTTCTCTGGTTTGGGAGAGAGATTTTACTTCCTAATATAGAAAAATTTGAGCTAAAATCTATCTTTCTCTCTTCTCTCTTGTTGAGGTGTAATCCTAAATCAGTATGTTAATTTCAGGTCTGTAACGCAAACGTTAGGTATTTCTAGACATTGTGAAATGATCAACACATCACATAACACCTGTCACCACACAGAATTATAATTTTTTTTCTCATGATGAGAACTTTCTTTTAATTTGGCCGAGAACTTTTAGTATCTACTCTCTTAGCTACTTTCAATTATGCAGTACATTATTGTTAACTGTTGTTGCCATGCTGTGGGTCACATCCCCATGACTTATTTACATTTTATATGGAAGTTTGCATCTTTTGACTCCCTTTACCCGTTTTGCCCAGCTCCCAATCCCCGCCTCTGGCAATTATCAATCTTTTTTTTATATCCACAAGCTCAGGGTATTTTTTTTTTTTACAAGTCCTCGAAGGACCTTGGCAACCAACCAAGACTAGCTCAAGGTATTTTTAAAGATTCAATGTGTGTGTATTTTTTAAAATTCTGCATATAAGAGAGATCATACAGTATTTGTCTTTTTCTACTTTCTTTTGACTTATTACCGTTTTCATAGTTCTTTGAATTATTATTACTTTTCGTTTCTCTTAATTATCCACAAAACGTTTAAAGCGTTTTTTTCTCAACCAGGGCTGATTTTATTCTGCAGGAAAATGTCTGGAGACATCTTTGGCTATTATAACTGGGGGATGCCACGGTCATCTAGTGGGTAGGGGCCAGGGGTGATGCCAAACATCCTGCAGAGCACAGGACAGACCCACCCCCACAATAGTCGCCTAACACAGAGTGGTACTGGTGCCAAGGTTGAGAAACCCAGGGGTAAAGCTACGAATTTGCTTCAGAATGTCGCTTTGGCTAGGTGTATCCCATGGTGTTGGTATGCTGTGTTCTCACTGCTGTTCCTTTTAAACTGTGCATCATTTCAGCTTTCATTTTCCTGTTCACCTGAGTTGTTTAGAACTGCGTTTGTCATTCCAGGTGGTTAGATTTCCATTCTGTCCCTTCTTTTGATGGTTCTGTTCTGTTTTGCTGCACCATGGTTGGATTTGGTAGCCTGAACATTTCTATTTTTTTGTCTTTGGATTTTGAGGTTTTCTTTCTCACCTGGAATGTGACCCCTTTTAGACTGTCCAAGAATGTTTGACAGGAACTTGTGTTCTCTGTGGGGACAGATTTGTACACATACGTTTATTAAAGGACATGTTAGTTATGCTATTTAAACCCACCCTGTTCTTAGTTTTTGTCACATTCTGGAAACAGTGTATTCAGTCTTTCCCTCTTCAGCAGTGGTTTGGCCGAATTTCCCTCCCAGTTTCAACAGTTAGTTTTCAGTACCTCCGGGCCATGTTTACCCTCCTCTTAGAGCTCTGGGTTTTCAGCATCTCTTGGGAGCAAGTCAACTTCTTCCACACACAACATCCCTCCTTGTCTCCATTAATGCTCGTGCCTGGGCTCACCACACTCCATGCTGTCCCTTCTGGAATCTCTTTATTTCTTGTCCAAGTCCTTGGTTCAAGGTGCATTCTTTCAAAAGGGTGCAACCAGATTCTCCTTCAAGAGTCAAAGCCTTTGGGTTTGTCTCGTGAGAGGAGATGTGGCCTGGCAGAGGGACCATGGCTGCTGTTAGTTTGGGCTTGCCCCTGCCCCAGCTGTATCATTTCTTTCATTCTGCTTAAATTTTTCCTTTCTTGACTTTGGCTGGATTGACAAGCAAAGCATGTTTTGGTTGGTTTGTGTTTTCTTCTCTGAGGGTTTGCAAGTTCTGTTTCTATCTTCTGGTCTGGGCCAAGGTTACCTTTATGTTTTGACAAATAATGAACCATTATTTTGTACTGCAGTCACAGAATTAAAAGACAGTTGCTCCTTGGAAGAAAAGCTATGACAACCCTAGACAGCGTTTGCTGACCAAAGTCCATATAGTCAAAACTCTGGTTTTTCTAGTAGTTATGTACGGGTGTGAGGGTTGGACCATAAACAAGACTGAGCGCTGAAGAATTGATGCTTTTGAATTGTGGTGCTGGAGAAGACTCTTGGGAGTCCTCTGGACTACAAAATCAAAGTAGTCAATCCTAAAGGAAATCAACCCTGAATATTCATTGGAAGGACTGAAGCTGAAGCTGGAGCTTCAGTACTTTGGCCATCTGATATAAATTGCTGACTCACTGGAAAAGACCCTGGTGCTGGGAAAGATTGAGGGCAAGAGGAGAATGGGGCAACAGAGGATGAGATGGTTGGATGGCATCACCAACTCAATGGACATGAGTTTGGGCAAACTCCAAGAGACAGAAGGACAGGGAAACCTGGCATGCTGCAGTTCATGGGGTTACAAAGAGTCGGACACAACTTAGCAACTGAACAACGAACCATTATTTATTTTATGTCAGTAACAAAAATAGCTTTATTCCCTTTTTGTGCATCAGTTAAGACATCTAGCACACTTTTTCTTCCTTCTTCCTAATCTAATCAGAATCATTTATAAAGAGTAGAATTTTCTTTCCGCTTTGTTAAGATTTTGTTTTTGCTTTTTTCTCTGGTCATGTCAACACCTGCAGTTGACTTCTGTCTACATTATAAATAACTAATTATGTGTATGTAAAATGCTCCTGATTTCATTGCATGCCACCATTTTCCTAAAACATCCCCTTTCCCTTGGTGGCCTTCTTAAAGTCTTTTTCATTGTGCATCAGTGCAGTGTCAAAAGGCAAGGCAAGGAGTCTGTGGAGAAGGGAGGTTTTGAGCGGGGCAGCTGCAGGGCCTCTGAGACCCTCATCCCACCCCTGTCCCTCTCTAGACTGTGACTGTAGCGCTGCCGGGACCCAGGGCAATGCCTGCCGGAAGGACCCGCAGGTGGGGCACTGCGTGTGCAAACCCAACTTCCAGGGCACCCACTGTGAGCTCTGCGCCCCCGGCTTCTACGGCCCAGGCTGCCAGCGTGAGTCCAATCCTGGCCCTGGCAGCATCCCCTCGCAGGGCCCCCCAGCCTGGCCCCTCTGTGACATCCTCCTCTCTGCAGCCTGCCAGTGCTCCAGCCCCGGCGTGGTGGATGGAACCTGTGACCGTGACTCGGGCCAGTGCATGTGCCGGACAGGCTTCGAGGGGGCCGCATGTGACCGCTGTGCCCCTGGCTACTTCCACTTCCCCCTCTGCCAGTGTGAGGACGGCACCCCCAGCGGGCAGGCGGGAGTGGGGTTGGGTCTGGGCTGCCGGCTCAGGGCCCCGTGCACTCTCTGCCTGCAGTGTGTGGCTGCAGCCCCGTGGGGACCCTCCCCGAGGGTTGTGACGACACTGGCCACTGCCTGTGCCGGCCAGAGTTCAACGGCCCCCACTGTGACCGCTGTCGCCTGGGCTACCACGGCTATCCCGAGTGCCACGGTGAGCGAGTGGCTTTGGTGGGGCTCCGGGCAGGGGGGAGGGCCACCGCAGGTGCCCAGGGCATGACCCCAAGTCCTCTGCAGCCTGCGCCTGTGACCCCCGGGGCTCCTTGGACCAGCTATGTGGGGCAGGCGGGCTGTGCCGCTGCCGCCCCGGCTACACAGGAGCCACCTGCCAGGAGTGCAGCCCCGGCTTCCGCGGCTTCCCCGACTGTGCTCGTGAGTGCCCTGGTCGGGGAGCAGGGCAGGGAGGGGAGGACACATGCTCTCCACGTGCTGACACCCCCTCCCCCTCCTCTAGCCTGCCACTGCTCTCCCGAAGGTTCCCTGCACGCAGCCTGCGATCCCCACAGCGGGCAGTGCAGCTGCCGACCGCGAGTGACGGGACCGCAGTGTGACATGTGTGTGCCTGGGGCATACAACTTCCCCTATTGCGAAGGTGGGGCTGGCCCCGTGTGTGTGCGTGTGTGTGCGATGTGCTGCATGTTCCCACGACTGTTGCAGTGCCCTGTGTGCTCTCTGTTCACACGCAGCATTCACGTGAGTGTCCGTGTGTTGTGCGTGTGGTCACATGCTGTCCATTTATTCATGCTTGTTTATGTACTTTGTGCGAGTCTGTGCTCATTGCGTGTTCACAGCTGTGTGATGGGGGAGAGCACGTGCCTTCACAGCTACGGGGACTAGGGCATGAAGGCACCTGTGGTTTCTTGCCTGTTCATACATGTGGAAAGCATGTGTGCCGGCTCCCATGGGGCCTCAGGTCCTGGCCAGGCCTGGGGAAGCCCTTGGCCGTCAGGGTCAGTGGCTGAGTAATGACCGTGGCCTGGGCCTCTCTCCACAGCTGGCTCCTGCCATCCTGCTGGCCTGGCCCCCGCTGACCGTGTCCCTCCTGAGGTGAGCCCAGGGCAGCCCTCTGGCGCTGAGGCCTTCACTTCTAGAAACCATCACTCACCTGCTCAGTTGCCATGGCAACCTCAGAGCCCATTTGGTACCCTGGCTGGGTCATGCCCGAGATGGGGCCAGGCTCCAGGGCTGAGGGTTTGTGCTAGGAGGGCAAGGACCTACTCTGACCCTCAGTCTCATCCTCTCCCAGGCACAGGCCCCCTGTACGTGCCGGGCTCATGTGGAAGGGCCAAGCTGCGACCGCTGTAAACCTGGATTCTGGGGGCTGAGTCCTAGCAACCCTGAGGGCTGTATCCGTGAGTCTGCCTGGAGTGGTGTTAGGGTGCTGGGGGAGACCCTGCAGAGGGGAGGGCTGTCTCCACAGTGGCCAGGGTGGGGATGGAGTCCAGGCCTCCTGCCCCTCGCCCTGCTCTCAGCCCTGCTCTGCCTCTCCCCCAGGCTGCAACTGTGATCCCAGGGGCACGCTGGGTGGGGCTGCCCAGTGCCAGCCGGTGAGTCTGAGGGCAGAGGTGCTGGGGGCCATGGGAACAGAGTGTAGGCACCCTCCCAGGCCTGGTCCCAGCTTTTCCCTTGGCCTCCAGGGCAACGGCCAGTGCTTCTGCAAGCCCCATGTGTGTGGCCAGACCTGCGCGGCCTGCAAGGACGGCTTCTTCGGGCTGGACCAGGCTGACTACTTTGGCTGCCGTAGTAAGGCCCACTGCTTGGCCCTTGGACTGTGTCCCAGGGAGGCTGAGGCCCAAGGAGGGACACATGGGACAAAGGCCAGCCAGGGCCAGGGTGTCACTTGGCACTCGCTGAGCCACTCTGGGTGCCTGGCCAGACCTGTGCTGGTGTGGAGGGGGTGCAGATTTCACCCCGTCCTTCTCCCTCCGTCCCATGCCCTGGCAGGCGTCACTCACCAATCCCAGGGCCCTTGCCCTAAACCCTGACCCTCTGCCGTCCAGAGCCCTGGGCAGCTCCTGGTAGCGGTAACACTTGTCTTCTCAGCCTGGGTCACCCCTGATGGAGGGTGGAAGGAGAGGAGTCCTGAGCTGGGGGCTGCAGGAGGAGTGTGGAGGCCGTGGGGCTGGGCCTCACTCACTCGTTCCCCCATTGCAGGCTGCCGGTGTGATGTTGGCGGAGCGCTGGGGCAGAGCTGTGAGCTGAGGACGGGTGCCTGCATGTGCCGCCCCAACACCCAGGGCTCCACCTGCAGCGAGTGGGTACCCTGCCCCAGCTGGGCTGGGGCAGCAGTTTGTCCACTGGCTTCTCCCTGGGGACTCCGGTGTGCGGTGCAGGGCCAGTGCGTGTCCCGCCCTGACCGCCCCTGCTGTGGCCAGGCCTGCTCAGGACCACTATCTCCCTGACTTGCACCACCTGCGCCTGGAGCTGGAGGAGGCGGCCACGCCTGAGGGCCACGTTGTGCGCTTCGGCTTCAACCCCCTGGAGTTTGAGAACTTCAGCTGGAGGGGCTACGCACAGATGACACCCATCCAGGTGCGGGCTCGGTGTCCTGGCGTGATGGCTGGCATGATGGCCGGCAGAGGGCGGGCGGGCCCCTGAGCTCACGGGTGTGGGCTGAGCGTGACCAGGAGGGCCACCCTGACTTTCTGTGCCCCCCAACCCCACTGTAGCCTAGGATCGTGGCGAAGCTGAACCTGACCTCCCCTGACCTCTTCCGGCTAGTCTTCCGTTACGTCAACCGGGGGCCCATGAGTGTGAGCGGGCGGGTTTCCATGCGAGACCAGGGCAAGTTCACCACATGTCCCAACTGTGAGTGCTGGGGCTGCCCCCTCCCCTCCCAGCTCCCGCCACATCCCCTTTCCCGACCCAGCTCCCACGACATCCCCATGCGTGGGTGGGGAGGCCAGCCCTGTCCTCCTGACCTTGGGGGGTTGGTGACTGTGGCCGGCGGTGGCCGTCTCATCCCTGCGTCCAGAAAGCCCACTGTCCCCACCCCCAGGCACAGAGCAGAGCCAGCCCGTGGCCTTCCCACCCAGCACCGAGCCTGCCTTTGTCACCGTGCCCCAGAGGGGCCTGGGGGAGCCCTTCGTGCTGAACCCTGGCGCCTGGGCCCTGCTCGTGGAGGCCGAGGGGGTGCTCCTGGTGAGGCAGGGCTGAGAGGGCTGGGGTGGGGCCTGGGGCAGGGGCCACCACACCTAACCTCCCCTCTCCCCTCAAGGACTATGTGGTTCTGCTGCCTAGTGCCTACTATGAGGCAGCCCTGCTGCAGCTGAGAGTGACCGAGCCCTGCACGTTCCGGCCAGATGCCCAGCGCTCTGGAGACAAGTGAGGGCCAGTCTGGCGGGGCTGGGGGAGACCTGGCCCTCCCGGTGCCCAGGCCACCTGCCCTGTGCTGACCAGACTGTGTGTCCCCAACTAGCTGCCTCCTCTACACCCACCTACCCCTGGACGGCTTCCCCTCTGCCTCTGTGCCTGAGGCCCTGTGTCGCCATGACAACAGCCTACCCCGGCCCTGCCCCACGGAGCAACTCAGCCCTGCGCACCCACCGCTTGTTGTCTGCTGGGGCACTGATGTGCGTGTCCCTGGGGCCCTTTGGGGACAAGTAGGATCAAGCCCTGGGGAGCCGTGCCCTTGGCCTGGAGGATGAGGGTCCATGTTGCAGAAGGGACATGGGTACAGGGCAAAAGTGATGCAGGCATGGCACAGATAGTGGTTCAGGCAGTGCTTGCTGCCTTCCAGATTTTGACCTTGAGAGTCAGTGCCTGGGACCTTAGCTGTAAATGAGGTGAGAGTGGCCCAGTGCTCCAGCTTATCATGAGGGGGTGGCAGGTCATTGGTTCACTTCAGGCACCAGACACTCTACAGTGATGAGGCTGGTGGGCCATGATGGGCAGGGGAGGCTCAGAGTGAGCAGAGGTTGAAGGTTGAGTGGCCGCAGGAGGAGTGCTTCCAGCAGCAGGAGTGGTGGGCACACAGGCCCTGAGATGGGAGGACGAGGCTCTGGGCACAGAGGGTGGGGAGGGCCGTGTTTAGGAGCACCCTGTTCTCTTGGAGGGGCCTGGGGTGGGGCCTCACATCGCCCTGTCCCCCCAGGTGGACATCCAGCTTCAGGTGGCAGTGCCGCAGCCAGGCCCCTATGCGCTGGTGGTGGAGTATGCCAACGAGGATGCCCGCCAGGAGGTGGATGTGGCAGTGCACACCCCTCAGAGGGCCCCGCAGCAGGGGGTACTCACCCTCCACCCCTGCCCATACAGGTGTGTAGGGGGTGGGTAGAGAGTGCAAGCCAAGGGTATGAGGGGCACTGGGGCTGGGTTCGGGACCCCAGCTGCCCTACCCACTAACCACTCCTGCCCACCTCCCTAGCACCCTGTGCCGAGGCACCGCCCTGGACGCCCAGCGCCACCTGGCCGTCTTCCACCTGGACATGGAGGCCAGCATCCGGCTCACGGCCGTACAGGCCCGGTTCTTCCTGGTAAGGCCCCGACCCCTCAACTGCATGAGCCCTGGGACCCCACTGCAGGGCTCCGTCTTTCCAAAGATTTAAACATGCACAGAAGTGGAGTGTAGGGAGCCTGGGTGCCCATTGCAGGGACTGCCCTCAGCTTGTGCTGAGTCCAGGTTCTTCCAGAACCCCTCCCCTGCAGGTTTTTTCCTGTGGGTATGAAATGTGTATTTATTTATAAAGAATGCTTGTAGTCAGTTAAGGGGAACTATGATGAGTTGGAGCCAGGGTAGAAAGAAACACCTTACTAAATTTTTAATTGATTTTTGGCTATGCTGGCTTTCTCTAGTTGCCACGAGTCGGGGCTCCTCTTGCAGTGCGTGGACTTCTTGCTGCAGTGGGTTCTCTTGTTGCAGAGCACGGGCTCTAGGGTGTGCGGGCTTCACTTCAGTAGTTGCAGAACGTGGCCTCCGTAGTTGTGTACTCGGGCTTAGTTGCCCTGCGGCATGTGGGATCTTTCCAAATCAGGGTGGTAAGCAGATTCGTTACCACTGAGCCACTAGGGAAGCCCAGAAAGAACAATCTTAATGAAAGGCTGCTTTTTGGTATAATTTACAAAAATGCCACACCACGTGAGTGTCTTAGGTCCTGAAGCTTGGGACTCACTAGCATCGAAGTAACTTGCTTCTGTGTCCTACTCACAGAGTTGGAAACTAAATCCCAAGGTTCACTTGCGTTTGCAGGCCTGTTCTGCCTCACTAAACTCTGTGCAGTGTTAACCCTTAGTTTGATGCCCAGAACCAAGCATACGTGTTTGTTCAGTAAGTGACGAAATAGATGACATTTTTCTCATCAGAGTATTACACAGTTTCATCATTACATTTCCCTAGACCTTTAACAGTTTTATCAGAGTAATATGTGCAGATTTTATAAAAGGTTCAAATATTGAAAAGACTTGCAACGAAAACCACAGTCCCACACCCCGTCTGCCGTGTCTCATTCCTCCTTGCAGAGTCTGTGTGTCTCTTCCACGTTGCTGAGTGACTCATGTCACGTAGCTTCCTCCTAAGTTTTTGATGCTGGAACCCCTGTGATTCCTTCCTCACACACACACAGCCCTGCAGTCCTGGGCTGGGTCGCTGTAAACTTACCATGGAGCTATACCCACTGCCCAAGCACGATTCTCCCGCAGTACCCGGGCCAGGAGGCAAGACGGCCCCACCCCAGATGCCTCTCGGCCCCTCCCATGGTCACCCTGGACACTGGTTGTGCGCCTGGTGTGCCTGTTCTGGAGCCTGCCATACGGGAGTCACATGGGCGTGCTGTCTTTTCTCGACGCCGTGTCGGGGTGGACTGAGCTGTCGCTGTAGTCTCGCAGCCTTTTCTCTCTGCTGTTTAGGTTTTTCTAGACACACTGTGATGTCATGTTTTACCATACTTGTCACACGTGTTTCTACACCCTGGGGACAGCACAGGGCAGAGACGCCTGCTCACGAGCCCTGGCTTGCAGAGCACCTGCCTGTGCTGGGTCCTGCCCTGTGACCACGGACGGTGGGGAGGGGTGCAGGAAGAGGAGGTGTGGCCTGGGGTTGGGTGGGGCTGGAAGGCACTCCAGGGCCCAGAAACCTCGGTCGAGGGCTGGGGTCTGTGTGGCCGGAGGAGAGGCAGGCTGAGTGGGGATCAGGGGCTCAGTGCCAAGAGCCGGGCCAGCCTGGGCAGGTGTAGCTGGGTTTCACCTGTCTTTACACCCACACCATCTGCTGCCCACAGCACAGCCTCACCCTGGTACCCATGGACACCTTCAGCTCAGAGTTCGTGGAGCCCCGAGTCCACTGCATCAGCAGTCATGGTGCCTTTAGCCCCAGCAGGTAGTGGGGCTGGGGGCCTGGTGGGGGCCGGCAGGGTGGTGGTGGGGACATGGGAGCTCACTGGTGTATCCTCTGCCCCAGTGCCGCCTGCCTGCCCTCCCGCTTCCCGAAGCCACCCCAGCCTGTGCTCCTCAGAGACTGCCAGGTGCTGCCACTGCCGCCCGACCTCCCGCTGACCCGCTCGCAGGAACTGACACCAGGCGCACCCCCACCCAGGCCCCGGCCCCGGCCCCCCACTGCCGCGGACCCCGATGCGGAGCCCACGCTGCTGCGCCACCCCCAGGTGAGGGCCCGGCCAGGACTCACAGCCTCATGGGCACACCGCCCTTCCTGGTGTGGGCTCACTGGAGCCTCTCCCCATAGGGCACCGTGGTCTTCACCACCCATGTGCCCGCCCTGGGCCGCTACGCCTTCCTGCTGCATGGCTACCAGCCCGCCCACCCGACCTTTGCTGTGGAGGTCCTCATCAACGGGGGCCGCATCTGGCAGGGTGAGCAGAGAGGGTGGACCTGTGGGTGAGAGGGCTGTCAGGGATCTAGTCCACATGGCCCATGCAGGACATGGATGGGGTGCGGCTGGGTCCACAGCTCACATGGCCACAAAGCGGGGCCCATCCCCTGGCTGTGAGTGACAGGGCCACACACCTTGTCCTGCCCTCGGTTCTCAAACGAGGCGCCCCAGCCCATATCGGGTGGCAGCCCCTGCCCCTCACGTCAGTGTGGTAACTCAGAACTCCCCCGCCACATGCCAGGGTGACTGAGGGCTCCCTGGGGACACGTGTCCATATTGTATTTGTCTCGTCCTGCTCTGTGGGGCCCAGAGACCTGCATCTCACCAGCCCTTGCACATGACCACTGCCGATTCATGTTGCACGAGTGTGCCCGGCCTGTGGGCCTCTGGACGGGTCACACATCCGTGTCATGCTCACAGACGCACAATCCACAGTGGCGCGTGCTGCCCGCGGTGCCCCCTCCTCTGTGGCGGCTGCAGGGGTCCCCGGGACAAGGCCGTGGGGCAGGGGCGGTTTGCATGTGGTGGGTGCTGACCTGTTTCTCACCTCCAGGCCACGCCAATGCCAGCTTCTGCCCTCATGGCTATGGCTGCCGCACGCTGGTGGTGTGCGAGGGCCGGGCCATCCTGGACGTGACTGACAGTGAGCTCACTGTGACCGTGCGTGTGCCTGAGGGCCGGTGGCTCTGGCTGGTGAGTCGGAGGCTAGTGTCTGTCCTGCACCCATCGTGCCATCAGGGGCCACCCTGCCAGGGCATGTCCCCTGCTCTTTACAGGCGACTCTGAGCCCAGTGCCAGGGCAGCAGCGTCTGGGGACCTCCAGGCCCATCTTGAGAGGCCCTGGAGGTCCATGAGCCAAGATGACACCCACCAGCTCCTGGGGGCCCTGCTGGTCAGAGTGGCCTTCTTGGAGGAGGAGGCCTGGAAGGAGACGGGGGTGTCTGGCAGAAAGGGATGGGGGCACCAGGAGCCCAACTGCCTCTTCACGACCTGTTCCTGAGCTTCTGTTTGGCTGCAAAGGCCGGCCTCCCCTCTGAGTGACCAAGGGAGGGACCCATAACCTGATTGCCTCACTAGGGCCCAGGACAGGGTATGCCGCTATCTGGCCGGATGCTGGCCTGCGGGAGAGAAGCACTGGGCCCACGGGAGCTGACCGGGCCTTGATGCTCTAGGAGTACGTGCTGGTGGTCCCCGAGGAAGCCTATAGCTCCAGCTACCTGCGGGAGGAGCCCTTGGACAAGTCCTATGACTTCATCAGCCAGTGTGCCACCCACGGTTACCACGTCAGGTGGGCCGGGCTCAGGGCTGGGGGTGGGGGTGTGCAGGGGTATGGCTGGCTGGCAGCTGGCCTCACCCCCTCCCCTCCCCCAGCCCCTCCAGCTCGTCCGCCTTCTGCCGCAGTGCCGCCACCTCCCTCTCGCTCTTCTACAACAACGGGGCTCGGCCATGCGGCTGCCACGAGGTGGGCGCCACGGGCCCCACGTGCGCGCCTTTTGGGGGCCAGTGTCCCTGCCGCGCCCACGTCATCGGCCGCGACTGCTCCCGCTGTGCCACCGGCTACTGGGGCTTCCCCAACTGCAGGCGTGAGTACCCCAGTCCAGGGAGTGCCCAGGGGTGCCCGCCAGGCAACAGTGGTCAGGAGAATGTTCTGGAGCTGGTGGACTAGCGCTGCCCCCTCCTGTCTGCGAGAGTTGGGCCTTGCGCCGCTGTCCAGAAGGTGGGGACCGGACAGCAGTTCTGAGCACCTGACCTCACGTCAGAGGAGCTGCCTGTGACTTGGGGCCCAGAGTGGGTGGATCCAGGCCGGGGTAGGGTGGCCTCGCTCCCACCCCATGTTCAGGGCCACCATCGGGCCTGCTGACTGGGGGCTGTGCCCGCACCCGCAGCCTGTGACTGCGGCGGCCGCCTCTGTGACGAGCTCACAGGCCAGTGCATCTGCCCGCCGCGCACCATCCCGCCTGACTGCCTCGTCTGCCAGCCCCAGACCTTTGGCTGCCACCCCCTGGTGGGCTGTGAGGAGTGTAACTGCTCGGGGCCCGGTGTCCAGGAGCTCATGGACCCCACCTGCGATGTGGACAGTGGCCAGTGCAAGTGAGTGCCTGCGCTGGGGGTCTCTGTGGCCTTGGAGCAGTCCTGGGTCCCCCGCCAGCACGCCCTGATCCCATCTCTGCCTGGCAGGGTCTGCCTGGGCTCAGCAGCGCTCTCCCCTCTGGGTCTTGAGGGGCCATCACCATGGTGGGGAACACCTCTGGTCCCATCTCAACATGAGGGGCAGGTGGAGGGAGGCCCAGCCAGCTCCTGACCTCTCATGGCAGATGCAGACCCAACGTGGCTGGACGCCGCTGTGACACCTGTGCTCCCGGGTTCCACGGCTTCCCCAGCTGCCGCCCCTGTGACTGCCACGAGGCAGGCTCTGCGCCCGGCATGTGTGACCCCCTCACAGGCCAGTGCTACTGCAAGGTGAGGGGTCCACCGGCCCGGCCTGCTCCCCACCCCGTCCCTCATNCGCCGCTGTGACACCTGTGCTCCCGGGTTCCACGGCTTCCCCAGCTGCCGCCCCTGTGACTGCCACGAGGCAGGCTCTGCGCCCGGCATGTGTGACCCCCTCACAGGCCAGTGCTACTGCAAGGTGAGGGGTCCACCGGCCCGGCCTGCTCCCCACCCCGTCCCTCATCTTGCTTTGTCAGCTGAAGTTCCTCCTCTCCGGGAGGCTGGGGCCTCCTCGAGCACTTTGGGACAGCCAGCCCAGTTGCAAGGTGACAGGCAACACTGGCTGGACCCCCTACACACGGCTGACTGCCCTGCTGTGCCCTCCCACCCCCAGGAGAACGTGCAGGGCCCAAGGTGTGACCAGTGCCGCCTGGGGACCTTCTCACTGGATGCTGCCAACCCCAAAGGCTGCACCCGCTGCTTCTGCTTCGGGGCCACTGACCGCTGCCGGAGCTCGACCTATGCCCGTCGTGAGGTGTGTGGGCAGGCAGGCAGGGACACATCAGCCCACGTGGACGTTGGACGTGAGCCTGTGTGACCCATCCTTGTGCCCCACAGTTCGTGGACATGGAGGGCTGGACGCTGCTGAGTGGTGACCGGCAGGTGGTACCCCACGAGCGGCAGGAGGCGCTGATGCTTCGTGCAGACCTGCAGCGTGTGCCCGAGGCCATCCCCGAGCTGTACTGGCAGGCCCCACCCTCCTACCTAGGGGACCGGGTGAGCAGCCAGTGTCCCCTGGGAGGGCACCTCGAGAGGATCCAGGGCCTCCTGGAGGCTGAGGGCAAGTAGGGAGGGAGGAGGCTCTGTGAGGGTGCCCGGCCCCACCTGTACCCCCAGCCCCAGGGCGCCCAGAACCACCGCTGTCGACTCCGGGCCCCCGGACTGAGTCTGGCCAAGTCGCATCTCTCTGTGTGCCCTCCAGGTGTCATCCTATGGCGGGACCCTCCGCTATGAACTGCACTCGGAGACCCAGCGCGGCGACGTATTCAACCCCATGGAGAGCAGGCCGGATGTGGTGCTCCAGGTGGCCGACCAGGGGATCTTGGTGGGGTGGGCAGCGGGCGCAGCCAGGCCGAGACCGGTCAGCCAGCTTACTGGCCTGCATCCACCACCTGCCTCCCCAGGGCAACCAGATGAGCATCACGTTCCTGGAGCCGGTGTCCCCAGCACCCGGCGACGTTCACCATGGGGAGCTGCAGCTGGTGGAGGTGAGCCGTCGTCCCTGGCCCCAGGCCCGCAGGGCCTGCTCCCTGTGGTGTACAGCAGCGTCGAGGAGCAGGAGGGGCCAGCTCCTCCAGCGTGCTGCCCTGTGGTTCCCTCTGCACACTGCCCACTCCTGTCTTTTGTACCTGTTTCCTTTCTGGCGGGGTTGTGTCATTCCTGATGCTCAGCCCGTGTGCTTACTTCGGAGCTGTGCTGTCTGCTCTCCATCTGTAGCCCGCGCGTCTTTTTCTAAGATCCCTCAGGGTCACAGACAGTCTTACCCTCAGGATGCTCCAATCGACCGCTTTTGTGTTTGCAGTTAAGTGTTTTTGCGCACTGTCTTTGTCTCTCAGGTCAGGAGTCGCTCACCTGTACCACATGTCCCCCACCCTTGCCTCATGTGCTCTGAGTGCCCCTGCCCCCACGGGAGGGTCTGTCTTGGGCTCCTGCTGTGCCCTCTTGTGGCCACCACAGTGAGCCCTGTCATGGTTATGCAGGAGAACTTCCGACACATGGAGACCCACAGTGCCGTGTCCCGCGAGGAGCTCATGATGGTGCTAGCTGGCCTGGAGCAGCTGCACATCCGTGCCCTCTTCTCGCAGGCCTCCTCGGCTGTCTCCCTGCGCAGGGTGGCGCTGGAGGTGGCCAGTGAGATGGGTGGGGGGCCTCCAGCTAGCAGTGTGGAGCTATGCATGTGCCCTGCCAGCTACCGTGGGGACTCGTGCCAGGTGAGGCGGTGGAGGTGGGCACCAGGGCCAAGTGGTCCCCCTTCCTGGCCCGCACGTCCCCGAGCATCCACACTTGGCCTCTGTCTCCATCTCGCCTCACTTCTCCTCTTACACCTGCTGAGCATCACCCTGCTAGCAGCCAGCCTTCCTGCCTCAGGCCAAGCCGGCTGCTTTTCCGACCATCTGCTCATCCACTGTCAGCTGCTTCCTGCCCGGCCCCTGTGTGCCCTAGCTGGTCTTCACTCATTTAGTGCCCAGTTCATCTTACATCCACAGTTCACCCTGATAGCATCCACTTCACCTCCTCCCCATCTCACCTGTGGGGCATCCCTCCACTCACTTGGAAGTGTCTAGAAGAGAATGGGGGTTGGGGGTGCCCTGAGCCAGGGCCTCTGTGTGGCTTTGTGGGCTCTGACTTCATGCCTTCAGCCCGTCAGGGTCAGGACTCCTAGGGCTGACCTGTGAGCATGGTCCCTGGTCTGCCCCCACGTCAGGCTGGCCCTGCCTCCTTCCCTGACCACCAGTGCCCACCCACTCCAGGAGTGTGCCCCTGGCTATTACCGGGACATCAAAGGTCTCTTCTTGGGTCGCTGCATCCCCTGTCAGTGCCACGGCCACTCAGACCGCTGCCTCCCTGGCTCAGGCGTCTGTATAGTAAGTGGGGCCCTGTTGGGGGTGGGAAGCAGGCACCAAAGGCACAGAGTAGGGAAGGCCAGGGCACCTTTGGGTCCGTGGTTGTGGGTATGCTGAGGTCTAGGCAGGGGTGAGTGCCCTCGGCACAGACCCTGCAGGGCTGGGGATGGAGCTGGTGGGAGCGAGGCCTCCACTGTGGGTGCTGAGCTGTTCCCTCTGCCCAGGGCTGCCAGCACAACACTGAGGGTGACCACTGCGAGCGCTGCCAGGCCGGCTTCGTGCGCACTGGGTCCGAGGACCCTGCGGCCCCCTGCATCAGCTGCCCCTGCCCACTGGCCGTGCCTTCCAACAAGTAAGCTGGGCCAGCCATCCCGGGTCCCGACTGTTGTCTAGTGGCCCAGTCTTTATAGACCCAGAACGGAATACTACCCCCACACCTGGTTGAATCAACACTGCCCTCTGTGGAGGCCAGTGCAGCCAGATGGGCCCATGAGGTGGGGACCCCAGCACCTGATGCCTGGCCCAGCCTGAGTACACAGGTGCTTGCCCGGCGAATGCCAGTGTGTGATGACCACTTCTGTCTTTGCAGCTTTGCAACAGGCTGCATCCTGAGAGGGGGCCGCACCCAGTGTCTCTGCAAACCCGGCTACGCTGGGGCCTCTTGTGAGCGGTGAGCTGGGTGGCAGTGCCTGAGTGGGGCCAGGTCTGTTTGAGGGCCCCAGGACACTAAGTGCCTGAGCCATTGCCACCCACTGATCACACCACCCCCCCAGGTGTGCACCCGGCTTCTTCGGGAACCCCCTGGTGCTGGGCAGCTCGTGCCAGCCCTGTGACTGTAGCGGGAATGGTGACCCCAACATGCTCTTCAGCGACTGCGACCCCCTAACAGGCGCCTGCCGCGGCTGCCTGCGCCACACCACCGGGCCCCGCTGCGAGAGCTGCGCCCCTGGCTTCTATGGCAATGCCCTACTGCCCGGCAACTGCACCCGTAAGCGGAGAGGGCAGGGACGAGGGGTGTCCCCCCCCCGAGCAGGCTGTATCCTGGGCCGAGGCCAGCATGGATGGTGTGGACCTGACCAGGCCTCCCGAGCTCACGATCAGGCACCTCCATGGCTGGGCCAGAGGTTGTTTGGAGACTCTGGCCTCTCCTGAGGATGGGGGTTCCCAGGAGGGCTCTGGCAGGGCTCCCCAAAGGGCTCCTCTGGGGGCTGAGCCTGGGCTGCAGCGAAGTTGGGCACAGTGGGACAGTGAGTAGGCAGCTGTGTGGTCTGGACCTGGATGGAGCAGGGAGGTGGTGAAAAGGAAGTGTCTGGGGGTTTCCTTTGGGTCAGGAAGAAGGTGCATGTGGAGTAAGAGCCTAATAAGGGCTTCCGAGGGCTAGGAAGAAGCTGGAGTGATTTCCCACGGTGACTTTCTGCAGGGTGTGACTGCTCCCCATGCGGGACAGAGGCCTGTGACCCCCACAGTGGACACTGCCTCTGCAAGGCCGGTGTGACAGGAATGCGCTGTGACCGCTGTCAGGTAGCACTGCCTGGGAGGGGCGGGATCTTGATATAGGGGCAGGGCTCGGTAGGAGGGGTGGAGTTTGTGGGTGGGGCTCAGTGTGATGGGGCGGGGCTTATGTGTGGGGCCCGGTAGGAGGGGAGGGGCTTTGTGTGGGCCGGGCCCCATGGCTCCATGGCTGAAGGAAGGTGGATTTTGAGGGCTGGGCAGAGCCGTGACTGCAGTCTGTGCCCCCAGGAAGGACACTTTGGCTTCGAGGGCTGCGAGGGCTGCCGCCCATGCGCCTGTGGACCAGCCGCCGAGAGTTCCAAATGCCACCCCCAGAGTGGGCAGTGCCACTGCCGGCCAGGGACTGGGGGACCCCAGTGTCGCGAGTGTGCCCCTGGCCACTGGGGGCTCCCCGAGCAGGGCTGCAGGCGTGAGTGCAAGCAGACGGGGTACCTTGGGGTGGCGAGTACCCCCAGGGTCCTCAGCCAGCTACTCACCCCGCCTCTCCCGCCCCTCCCACCCAAGGCTGCCAGTGCCAGGGGGGCCACTGTGACCTGCACACGGGCCGCTGCACGTGCCCTCCTGGGCTCAGTGGGGAACGCTGTGAGGCCTGCAGCCACCAGCACCAGGTGCCCGTGCCAGGAGGACCTGGGGGCCACGGCATGCACTGTGAAGGTGTGTCCCTGCCCACTGCCCTGGCCACCGAAACACACCTGGCTCACCCTGCCCTGGGGCAGTGCAGGTCCCAGCCCCCTGCTGAGCTGGTGACCCTGACATTCTTCTCGACTTCCAGAGCAGCCTCTGGCCCTAGCTCTCCCTCTGTTTTCTGAGATCCCATAACTGTCCTCCTGTTGACCCTGAGACCCCCATGCTAACCTCTGACCCCCACTCACCTCATCACCCTCAGCCTAGCTCAGTACCCTTGTTATATCTCTGTGAGCCCCAGTGACCATCTCTACCATGCTGACACCCCTGTGACTCCCTGCTGGCCCCCGCCCTCCCTGCCCCCCTCACTCCGCACCCACCTGCCCCCTGCCTACAGTGTGTGACCACTGTGTGGTCCTGCTCCTGGACGACCTGGAGCGGGCCGGCACCCTACTCCCTGCAATCCGGGAACAGCTGAGTGGCATCAACGCCAGCTCTGTGGCCTGGGCCAGGCTGCACAGGCTGAACGCCTCCATCACTGACCTGCAGGTACTGCCCAGCCCAACCCCCAGGCGCCCTCTCCCGGCCCCCAGCCTACCCATCCCGGGTCACAGGCTCGCCTTCTCCCCTAGAGCCAGCTCCGGAGCCCCCCGGGCCTCCATTATGAGACCACACAGCAGCTGGAGGCACTGGAACGACAGATCTCAAGCCTTGGGCAGGACACTCAGCATCTGGATGGCCAGGCAGGCCCCTGGGGACTCCCGCCCCAGAACCCCTTGGAACAGTCCTCCTCCAGAGAAGCCCCCACTCCCTCTCAGCAGAACTCTCCCTGAGAAGTCTCTCTCCTCAGGCCGCAAACCATCCAGAATCACCCCTGACCTTCGGGTCAGGCTCAAGGTCCCTCCCCAGGTTCTCAGGCTTTCCCAGCCAGCAGGGGCTGAGGCCTAATGGGGCACTTTGTCCACAGGCCACCAGAGCCCGAGCCCAGGCCAGCCAACTACTGGACAGCACCGAGGCCACACTGAGCCAGGCACAGATGCTGCTGGCAGCCGTCCAGGCTGTGGACCTTGCCCTGAGCGGTAGGTGCTGGCCCAGCTGGGCGGGTGGGGAGAATTGAGCAGAGTGATGTTCCGAGCTGAGAGCAAGGGTGTGCCTCTGGGGGCTTGGCCTCTAAACACACTTTGGGGTGTTTAGATAGGGAGATGGCGCCCTGGTCACAGAAAGAGCAGGTCCGAGTAGGGAGGGGAGAGGGGCAGCCCACGTGGCCAGAACAAGAGGGCAGGTGGTCCCTGCAAAGTGGGAAAAGTGGTGGGTGAGCCTTAGTTACAACCTGACACGTGTCACAAGAGATCAGAAGGGACAAGGCCCAGGCCAGGGTCTAGAAGGAGATGAAATTGCAGCTGATCGCTGGGCTGGGAGAAGGGATGGTTAAACCAGGGGGCCAAGGAATGGGCTGAGCAGAGGGAGTGGTGCGGGTATTGCTGTGGGGGTTGCAGGAGGTGAGAGGACATGGGCCAGAGGCCAGGCAGGCCTCAGAGTCGTGGCCTGGAGCTGGATCTCTGTCCAGGGCCTGCCAGCTCATGTGTGGGGTGTCTGAAGACGCCTGGCAGGGGCTTCTGGATCGAAGCTAGTGGGCAGAGGTCTGCCTGGCAGCAGGCTAGCCCTGGGCCCTGACAGCCCGTTCCCCAAACCCCCACAGAGCTAGAGTCCCAGACGGACCGCCTGGCACCAGCCAATGCCTCAGTCCCATCGGGTGAGCAGCTGCGCCGGGTGCTGGCCGAAGTGGAGCGGCTGCTCCAGGAGATGCGGGCACGTGACCTGGGGGTTCCACGAGCAGCCGCTGAGGCCGAGCTGGGGGAGGCCCAGCAATGTGAGTGGGGTCCACCCAGCAGGGCAGAGTGGGGAGGGCCCTGGGGCTGAGGCCAGTCCAGACTGGCGTCCTGTCAGCTTGGTAGGGCGGATGGGGGCTGGCAGGCACTGGGGGGCACTGCCCGAGTGACCGTTCCCACACTGGGCCTTGCCAGTGCTGGACCGTGTGCAGGAGCAGCTGACCAGACGCTGGGAGAGAAACCAGGCACTGGTCACACACACCCGAGACCAGCTGGCCCAGCATGAGGCCGGACTCATGGACCTGCGGGAGGCCCTGAACCGGGCAGTGAGCACCACACGGGAGGCAGAGGAGCTCAACAGCCGCAACCAGGAGCGCCTGGAGGAAGCCCTGGTAGAGAGCTGGCCCTGCCCCCTGGACTCGCCACCCGGTCACCCCCACCCCTTTACTTCCCCACCTCACCTCTGTTCTGTTACCTCCCATGCTCTCCCCATCATCTCCAGCAACGGAAGCAGGAGCTGTCCCGGGACAACGCCACTCTGGGGGCTACTCTGCAGGCTGCCAGAGACACCCTGGCCCGGGTCTCTGAGCTTCTGCGTGGCATGGACCAGGCCAGGGAGGTGAGCAACCCCCTCCCCAAGGGCTGCATACTCAGTGGGGGTGGGCACGCCCAGATCAGGTTTGGGTGAGCAGGGATGGGGACGAGGGTCCCCCCCTTACATACCCCTCACCCCAGGAGTATGAGCACCTTGCTGCCAGCCTGGACGGCGCCCGGACACCGCTGCTTGAGAAGATGCATGCCTTCTCCCCAGCAAGCAGCAAACTGGAACTGGTAGAGGCCGCTGAGGCCCACGCATGGCAGCTGGACCAGCTGGCGCTCAACCTTTCCAGGTATGGGACCCAAACAGGATGCTGTGGGTGGGGCAGAGCTGGTTTACGAGGGCTCTTCGACGGAGCAGCCGTTGTTCCTGCAGGGCTGGGCAGAAGTTGGGGCCCAGGTTGGCAGACAGGAGCAGGAAAGGTACACTGGGTAGTGGAGGGTCATGACCTAGGCTGGAAGTCTGGGGCCAGCAGGCAGGCAGGCCCAGCAGTTGTGATGGGGAGGCCAGTGAGCTGGGATGAGCCCCAACTCCAGCCTCAGGCCTTCCCCGGCCTCCCCTCACAGCATCATCCAAGGAGTCAACCAGGACCGCTTTATCCAGAGGGCCATTGAGGCCGCTAACGCCTACAGCAGCATTTTGCAAGCCGTGCAGGCTGCCGAGGGCGCTGCTGACCAGGCCCGGCAGCAGGCGAGCCACACATGGGCGGTGAGGCCTGGACCCTCCCACACCCCCACCCAACCTGCAGCCCTGGCTGCAGCCCCTGTTCCTGGCAGCCCCTCCGGGCAGGGCTAAACCATACCCTATCCCCACGTCTGCAGATGGTGGTGCAGCGGGGCCTGGCACCCCGGGCCCGGGAGCTGCTGGCTAACAGCAGTGCCCTGGAGGAGGCTGTCCTGCGGGAGCAGCGGAGACTGGACCTCGGTGAGTGTCATGTCCCGAGGGGCGTCCTGGCTCTGTGGGACTCTTGCCCTCCAGCTACGTTGTGTGGGGGTTCGTGGATTGGCACTGTGAGAGTCAGGATGGCAGCTGCCATGGGTGTGAATTTTCCCCACCGCCTGGGCAAGTCCGCTCCTGGAGCCCTGCAGAGGCCCACCCACCCTGACTTTGTGACAGGACCCCAGGACGTGAAAGGGCCTGGGGAGAGGACACGAGAACCAGCTGATGGTTCTGCTGTCCTGGCTGAGGGCCATGTGTGTTCCAGGCAAGGGGGTAGGACCGGGCGTGGGGGTGTGTGTACCCTCTGCTGTGAGCACCTCACACTGGGTGCTGGTGGCCGTGCACAGTGGCTTAGCTTTTCTGAGTCTCCATTGTTTCACCTATAAAATGGGGATGGTTGCATTTACTGTGGGCCTAGGAGGCTGTTCTGAGACTTGGGGTGCAGTGTTTTCCCCCAAGCTGATGGCCCTTGTGTCCAAGTGTCTCCCTCTGACTATGTGTGTGAGCCTTAGCGCTCCCTGGTCAGGAGAACTGAAGTTGCTCTGCCTGTACTGTGGGGGCGGGGGCTCCTCAGGACTGAAGCTGTCTCCCCCACAGCGCGGGCCACCCTCCAGGACACTGGGACCCAGCTCCGCGATGCCCGGGCCAGGAAGGAACAGCTGGCGGCCCATGTCCGGGAGGTGCAAGCCATGCTGGCTATGGACACAGGTAGGGTGGGTCTCCTCCTTGCACTTCCCCCACCTCTTGTCCCCAGAGTTGAAGGGGCACCTGCCCACACGGGCATCACCCCATCAGCCCTGCCTGTCCATTGGCGTCACCATCCAGGAGGGGGGCCAGGGTGGTTCCACCCCTGGGGACTCTCCCCAATCCTAAGGATTTGCTTCTGGTCGGGAAACAGACACCAAACAAACGTCACCCCCAACGTCAGCCTGGGTAGCAAATGAAACCAAGAGGAACAGGGAGCATTTGGAGAGAGGACGTGGGGTGGGCGGGGATGGTACAGGTGTTCAGTGGGCTCAGAGGTGGCGGCAGCAGCAGAGGTCAGTGTGGCTGGAGCTGGACGCCCAGGAGACACTTCAAGGGTCCAGGAGAGCTCAGGGCACAGGAGGGATCCCTGCTGACTCGAGAGGGACCCTGCCTACCAGGCTGGGGGCCACAGGGACTCTGGAAGGACCTCAGGAGAGATGGAGTGGTGGGGCAGGGGACCAACCAGGGGGAGATGAGGCTGAGCTGACTCAAGCAGGCCTCAAGGGGACTCCACTCAGGCATGTGGCTGGCACAGGAGGGCTGTCTATCTGGGAGGGGGTGGTGGGTGAGTCTCCACCGCCCTGAGGTTCTCACGAGGCGGGGGTGGCGGGGGTTAATTCCCTGTTGCTGGTTCTATCGGGGGGTCTTAGTGGTCTCCCCAGATGGGGATGAGGCCCCCCTCACTGAGCCTGCACACGGCCCACTGCAGACGAGACAAGTAAGAAAATAGCCCACGCCAAGGCTGTGGCTGCTGAGGCCCAGGACACAGCTGCCCGTGTGCAGTCCCGGCTTCAGGACATGCACCGGAACGTGGAGCAGTGGCAGGGCCAGTACAAGGGCCTGCAGAGCCAGGACCTGGGCCGTGTGGTGCTTGATGCTGGCCGCTCAGGTGGGTCCTGGGGCACGGTCCTCCAACAGTGGGTGGACCAGGGTGGGCAAGCCAGGCACACAGGGCATCCTTCCCCTCTGTTCCCTGCCTGCAGTGTCCACCCTGGAGAAGACGCTGCCACAGCTGCTGGCCAAGCTGAACCTCCTGCAGGACCGCGGGGCACACAACGCCAGCCTGGCTCTGTCAGCCAGTATTGGCCGTGTGCGGGAGCTCATTGCCCAGGCCCGTGGTGCCGCCAGCAAGGTGAGTGCGAGTGCCAGGGTCAGTTGGGCATCTGGGAGACCAGGAGGTGGACACTGACAGGCTCTGTGTCCCCACAGGTCAAGGTGCCCATGAAGTTCAACGGGAGCTCAGGGGTGCAGCTGCGCACCCCTCAGGACCTCGCCAATCTCGCCTCCTACACTGCCCTCAAGTTCTACCTGCAGAGCCCAGAGCCCACAGCTGGCCAGGTCACCAGGGACCAGTTTGTGCTGTACATGGGCGGCCGCCAGGTAGCAGGCAGGCTCTGCGGGCTGGGTGGAGCCGGGCGCCAGGCTGGCGCGGGTGGGGAGCCCGAGGCCCTGCCCCACTAGGTCTCCTGTCACCCAGGCCACCGGCGACTACATGGGTGTGGCTCTGCGGGGCCAGAGGATGCACTGGGTGTACCGCCTCGGTGGGGCAGGGCCTGCGACTCTCAGCATCGACGAGGACATTGGGGAACAGTTCGCGGCCGTCAGCATTGACAGGTAGGAACACCCAATCCCCACAGCACTCCCCCACCTCTGAGTGTGGCCACGTGTCCACACCTCACCTCCCACTCTGCCCTCAGGATCCTCCAGTTTGGCCGCATGTCTGTCACGGTGGAGAATCGGATGGTCCAAGAGACCAAGGGCGACACGGTGGCCCCTGGGGCTGAGGGACTGCTCAGTGTCCAGCCGGACGATTTCGTCTTCTACGTGGGGGGCTACCCCAACAACTTCACGGTGAGCCTGGCCGGCCTGGGTGTGCAAGCCACCCTGCCTGCCTGTCCCACGAAGTCCTGCTCACTGTCTAGCCCGAGCTCCCCCCGGGGTCTGCCCTGACCGTGCACTGTGCCCACAGCCCCCTGAACCCCTACGCTTCCCTGGCTACCGGGGCTGCATCGAACTGGACACACTCAATGAGGAGGTGGTCAGTCTCTACAACTTCGAGAAAACCTTCCAGCTGGACACAGCTGTGGACAAGCCTTGTGCCCGGTACGTGTGGTCTGAGCCGACCCTCACTTCGACCCTGCCCACCCTCAGCTGACCCTCCTGCCTCTGACTGGCAGCTCCAAGTCGACCGGGGACCCATGGCTCACAGACGGCTCCTACCTGGATGGCTCTGGCTTCGCCCGCATCAGCATGGAGAGCCAGCTCAGCAACACCAGACGCTTCGACCAGGAGCTGCGGCTCGTGTCCTACAGCGGCATCATCTTCTTCCTGCAGCATCAGGCACGCCCACTGTCCATGCCCCTATCCTACCCCCACCATTCACGCCCCGCCTGCCAGCTGTCGGTGCCCCTGCCTGCCTGCGGTCCACGCCCTCTCCCCGCCCACCTGGCTGGGCTGACCCTCCGCTTTCCCCAGGACCAGTTCCTGTGCCTGGCTGTGCAAGAAGGCAAACTGGTGCTCCTCTATGATTTCGGTGCAGGCCTGAAGGAGGCCGACCCGCTGCAGCAACCTCCGCCACGGCTGACTGCAACCAGCAAGGCGGTAAGGCCAGGTTCAGAGGAGGCCCTGGGTGGGGAGGGACAGTGGGGGTCGCAGCTCCCCTGAAGGTGCCCACCTGTGCCGGCGCCTCCCAGATCCAGCTGTTCCTGCTGGGGGGCAACCGGAAGCGTGTGCTGGTGCGCGTGGAGAGGACCACAGTGTTCAGCGTGGAGCAGGAAAACATGTTGGAGCTGGCCGACGCCTACTACCTGGGGGGCGTGCCGCCCAGCCAACTGCCTGCCAGGTGAGCTCTGGCCTGGGGCAGGGGCAGGGGTGGGGGGGTAGATGTGGGGAGGCCACCACTGCGGCTCATCCCGTGGACACTGGTGCCTGCAGCCTGCGGCAGCTCTTCCCCTCTGGAGGCTCCGTGCGAGGCTGCATCAAGGGCATCAAGGCCCTGGGCAAGTACGTGGATCTCAAGAGGCTAAACACCACGGGCGTCAGCGCCGGCTGCACCACTGACCTGCTGGTGAGCCCCTTCCCGCCCCTGGCCGCATGCGTGCCCTTTCCAGTTGCCACCACAGGCCCTCACAGTCGCCCTGCCCACAGGTGGGACGGGCCATGACTTTCCACGGCCACGGCTTCCTGCGCCTGGCACTCCCCAGCGATGCCGTGCCCCTCACGGGTGACATCTACTCTGGCTTTGGCTTCCGCAGCAGCCAGGACAGCGCCTTGCTCTTCCAACGAGAGTCCCCGGTGCGTCTGCCCCACCTCCAGGGTAGCAGGGTGGGGGCGTGTGGCCAGAGGGAGTCTGGGCCCCCAGCCTGGCTCACTGACTCAACCATGCTCCATAGGGTGGGCCATGCGAGGTGACCCTGCAGCAGGGTCACGTGACCCTTCGGCTGGCCAGGACTGAACTGAAGACACAAGAGCGTTTTGATGATGGGGCCCCCCACTATGTCACTTTCTACAGCAACAGCACGGGGTGAGCCTGGCTTACCTGGCCTCTCTAGGGAAGGGGGCCAGAGCTGAGGGTTTAGGGACAATGCTCTGCGGGTTGGGCGTCAGGGCGGGGAAACACCACTCTCCCCACCAGGGTCTGGCTCTACGTGGACGACCAGCTTCGGGAGATGAAGCCCTACCGGGGACCACGGCCCCAGCCTCAGCCCGAGGGGCCCCCTCAGCTCTTCCTGGGGGGCTCGCCCAAGTCCAGTGACATTCGTAACTTCAGTGGCTGCATCAGCAATGTTTTTGTGCTGCGGTGAGCGGAGTGGGCATGGGGGGGGGGCGGTTGCTATTTGCTGGCAAGAACGTGCTGACTTGGCCCCAGCCACTGACCTGCACCCCTCACCCTCTGCAGGCTCCTGGGGCCTCAGCGCGTGTTTGACCTGCAGGAGAACCTGGGCAGCTTCAATGTGAGCTCAGGCTGCGCCCAAGCCCCTCGCACCCAGCTCCAGGAGCAGGTTCCGCAAGGGCTGCGGGCCACCGTGTCTCGGAAGGTGGGATACAGGAGGGGTGTGGGCGGCGGGGCTGGGGTGGGCAGAAAGCCACCTCATGTCCCTGCACCCCCATCCGACCACCCCCAGGCTGCCCGCCGAAGCCGGCAGCCTGCCCAGGACTCTACCTGCTTGCCACCTGGGTCCCTCAGGACCATCCGAGATGCCTACCAGTTTGGGGGTCCCCTGACCAGTTACCTGGAGTTTGCACATGTTCCAGCCTCCCCCAGTGACTGGTAAGCCTGGGTGGGTACCAGGGTGGGGGGTGCCACGGTGGGGTGGAGGTAGGGCACAAGGCTGATGCCCGTGCTTGGCTTCCAGGTCACAACTCTCCATGCTCGTCCGCCCACACGCCCCCCGAGGGCTCCTGCTCCTTGCTGTCCCCCAGACAGCCAGCAGGCCCTCCCTAGTTCTCTTCCTGAACCACGGACGTTTTGTAGCTCAGACCAAAGGCCCTGGGCCCCAGCTCCGAGTCCAGAGCCGCCAGCATTCACGCACTGGCCAGTGGCATACAGTGAGGGACTGGGAGAGGGGACACGGGGCGGGAGGTGGTGGGGGCGGGCATCTGGGAACTCCCACCCTGATGTGCCTCTCTCCACCCCCAGGTGTCCGTGCGCTGGGAGAAAAGTCGGATCCAGCTGGTGACAGACGGGGTCTGGGCCCAGAGCCAGGAGGGGCCAGGCCGGCAGCACCAGGGGCAGCAGGAACCCCAGCCGCACACACTCTTTCTGGGGGGCCTTCCTGCTGGCAGCCACAGCCCCAGGCTCCCAGTGAGCACCACCTTGTCCAGCCTCCCACCCGTCCCCAGCCAGATGCTGTCCAACCTCCTAGCACCCCAAGGGCCTGACCCCAGCCCACTCTCTGTTCCCACAGGTGGCCATCAGCAGCCCTGGGTTCAAGGGTTGTGTGAAGAGGCTGAGGCTGGATAGGCGGCTCCTGGGGGCCCCCACGCGGATGGTGGGGGTCACACCCTGCTTCTCAGGGCCCCTGGAGAAGGGCCTGTTCTTCATAGGCAGCGGGGGAGCCGTCACTCTAGGTCTGTCCCTGATTGGTGCCCTCCCAGTCCTCTTGGGGTGGCCGAGGGGCAGAATAGTGACACCCAGAAAGGGTGGGGCCTGGGACCGAAGCTCTCCCCTTTTCACGGCCCCTCCTTGCAGACACCCTGGGGGCCACACTGCCTGACGTGGCCCTGGAGCTGGAGTTGCGGCCCCAGACAGCCACCGGCCTGGTTTTCCACTTGGGCCAGGGCCAGATGCCCCCATACCTAGAGCTGCAGGTGCTAGGGAAGCAGGTAAGACAGGTGTGAGCCACAGCCTCAGGGTGGGATCGGGGCTGGCAGGGCCCTCCTGACCTCTCACACCCCTAGGTCCTGCTGTGGGCAAACGATGGCGCTGGTGAGTTCTCCACGCTGGTAACACGCCCCACAGCACTGTGTGACGGGCGCTGGCACCGACTGGCAGGTGAGCTGGGGCCTCTTCCAGCAGGAGGTCGGAGATACTCCTGACCCCCACCTGCTGCAGAGTCAAGCCTGGAGGGACTTGGGTCAGCTGCAGGCCCCCAGCAGGGAGGGTGGCAGGGACTTAAAGCCAAATAAACAGGGTAAATAGCCCCCTGGCCCTGTGGCTGGTGAGATCCTCCTGGCCCGGCCACAAGGAAGCTGTGCTTGCAGTGACCAAAGGCGGGAACGTGCTCCGTCTAGAGGTGGACCAGCAGAGCAACCACACCCTGGGCCCGGCGCCTGCCACCTGGGCCAACACCCTGGTGCCGCTGCATCTCGGGGGCCTGCCGGGTGAGTGCGGCCTCAGCCTGGGGGCAGGGGGAGGGGGGAAGGCTGCCCTGGGCACCAGACGCTGAGGTTGAGAGCGGGAGCCCAGGCCTGATGAGACACCAGCCTCTGCTCCAACCCGGCCCTCTCCTCCCCTCCCTCAGNCTCTGGCTGTAGGGGTCTGGTGGCCCTTGCTGGCAAGGCTGGGGAGTGGGCCAGCCAATGGGATGCAGCTCCCCTGGGCCCCTGGGTTGTCACGTGGCCCTGGGACACAGCAAGTAGAGGTGGAGTCCACCTTTCCAGGGGGCACGAGAGTCCACTGCCTGCACGTCGGGGCTGGGGCCAGGAGAGGCCCCAGACCATGGGCAGGGAGGGACAAGTGGTGACAGGGCCCACACTGTGCTCAGCGCAGCCATTCCTGCGCCAGTGGGGGAGGCAGGGACTCTTGTCACCCTGCTGACCAGGTGAGCAGAGGGGGCAGGGCTGGTCCAGACCACCCCCCTGTGTCTCCGCATATGAAAGAAAGAGGATGGTGTGGGGGCCAGCCCCTGCCATGTGCCTGCATCTTGCCTGCAGGCTCTTGGGGAAAGCTAAGTCTCAGGCAGTGCTGTGACCCAGGAAGGGGGCCCAAGACAACACGATGAGAGGTCGACAGCTGTCTGTCTGTCCAGGATATGCTCTGGGCAAGGGCTGCCTGGCTTCTCAGGCCAAGGAAGGGGAGGCGGCCTGGGGCAGCACTTAGCCAGTCCATCCTCTGCAGTCCAAATGGGCACGTGCCCTGGGCTGGCAGAAACCTGTGACATCTCCTCCCAGGAGGGGCCAGGCACGCACAGCCCTTGGGAGCCCTGACTTGGATGCTGCCCAGGGGCTGCAACCCACCTACCCTGAGGCCCCTGGCTATGACTGTAACAAGGGGTCCCTCCTCTGTAACCTCAGGTGGGCTTTTAAGAGGCAGGTTGCCCTGTCGTTCCTGTCTTCAGATCCCGTCCCCCCAGCCTCCAAGGTCCTTGAGCAGCCCCTCACCCACTCAGAGCCCGCAGCGCTCCAGCCTCACTGGCCTCCATAGTAATGCTAAGTACTCCCTTGCACCACAGGACCTTTGCACAAACCACACCTTCCACCAGAAATCTCCCACCCAGCTCTCGGCCCACCCTACAGACCCCAGCTCCAGGGTACATTCCCCCTTTCTTCCTCCAACAACTATGTAATATTTTCATTTATTACATCTCACCTCATTTTGTTATTTAGTGTCCTGAGTCCTGTGCTGAGCAAGTGCTGGGCAGTCATGGCTGGATGCTGGGACACCTGTGCCCCGTTGCCTTCACATTGGCCTGGAGGCCTGGGATAGGGACAGCAGGTCAGAGGGGAGAAGGCTTGGCACCCAGGCCCCGTTCCTCTCGTGCAGTGGCCACAGTGCATAGTAAAAACACCGAAAGCAACAAGTGTGGGCACAGATTTCGCGAGTCGGGGCACCCACACTGCTGGTGGGGATGCAGATGGTGCGGGTGTGGAGCAGTCTTGTGCTTCCTAAAAGATGAAACATAGTGTCCCTGTGGGTCCATACCTCCACTCCCGGGAATGGGTGAATGTGAATCCCCTCCATGAATGTCTGTGGCAGCACTTTCTGTAACAGTTGAAAGGGGGGAACCAGCCCAGATGCCATCAGCGGGTGAGCAGGAGGGAGGTGGTCCGGGCACCTTCACACCTGCCACCACACTGAGCCTGGGAGGCAGGCTCTTTGAAGAGGCTGCTGGAACCAGAGGCTGGCAGCTGGGGTGCACCTGGGCCACTGGCTTCTCCCAGGTGTGGACAGGGACGCGTGGCTTTGTGGGTGCCGAAAGGTGGAGATGGCGGAGGCTGAGTCACCTCTGGGTGCTGGACCACTCACAGCCACACAGCCCCCACGCTCGCCAGCTGGTCCCGTGCGTCCCGTGAGCATGGGAGAGGTACAGGTTTGTGTTTAGGGCTGTGGGGAACCAAGACATTCAACCCTAAATAGCAGACTGACTCACCCTGACTGACTCACCCTGTCTTCCTCGAGCACACACGGGGCCCTCGGTCACACGCAGGTCAGCCTGTGGGCTTGCGCCTCAGGGCCTGACTGCGAAACCCTCTGAGTACTGGGACTCCCTCAGGGCCACCAGAGCTTCAAGTGCAAGTGACCCCCCAACCAAGCCCATCTCCTGTCACCCCAACTTCATAAAAGGAGGGCTTGAGACCATGGAAGGGGTGGGGGGCATAAGGGAACCCACAGTTGGACCTCCATCTGCCGACCCAGGGCTCTGTCCTGCAAGCAGCTCAGGAAGTCCCCTCCAAGACCCCTGCGGGGCCTCTGCTGCAGGGAGAGGTAGGGTGGTGGGTGGGCTCAGCTCAGGCCTCTGTTTGCCTTAAGTTTCAACATTTACAGAATGTTCGTCCTGGGCTCTTCTGAGGAGGTATTTCCTACAGGAATGTAAACATTTGAGACTTGGAAGGCTTGTGCCGGGCACAGCGCTGGTGGGTCTCCTGGGAGCTGGTCTTCATCTCGGGGTGGGAGGGTGGTTCTGGGAGTCCATTCCTGGCCTCCCCACTGGCTGGGAATTGAGAGTCACCCCTTCCTGGGAGCCTGGTCTCCTATGGTCTCCATGCTTCATCTGGGGCTTGCTGTGTGACCTCAGGTCAGAGGCATGACCTCTCTGGGCCCACTGAACCAATGGGACTGATTCTGTTTTCTCGCCTCATCTTTGGCCCCAGCCCCTCAGCACCGCTCACCTAGTTGGGCTTTAGGGAGCAGCCCTTTCTGTGCTGTGTGCTGGTGGCTTGGCAGGCGCCTGGTCCGATGGTCACAAAAGTCTGTCTTACAGACAGGAGACAGGGCATCAGAGGGTTCTGTGGACATTGCCTGTTGCTAGCACCGTGACTCTGAGGCTCTGTGCAAACCGGCCTTTTGTTCAGGAGTCAGGAGGCTGCTGGGCTGGTAAGTCCTGCCCTATCTGCAAGGTGCTCAGTCCCTACCCTGCAGGCTTGCTCCTGGCTGGACCTATGTCCACATCTCTCTGGGACGCCTGACCCAAGTGTTCTCAGTGAGGCCTGTGGCCCCAGCCCCAGGAAGCCGAGTGCGGCAGAGCCTCAAGAGGTTACCTGGGCCCCACGGGAGGCGGGTGCCAGCAGCTGTCAGGCCTCCAGCAACTCCACTGGAATGCTCGCTTGGAGCTCCCATCACCTGCCCACCCTGGGGGAGGAATGTAGCCTGGGCTACTGGGAGCCAGGAGCCTGGGAGGAGGGGCGGTAAGAGGCTTCCCTCTGCCTTCTGGAATTCCCCAGGCCTAGCACCAGATCCCGGTCTGCTTCTCTCCACCCCCACCACTGAATGAGCCCCTGACTTTCCTCTCCACAGGCTGCTGGGCACTAGGGTGACCAGTGGGAAGGGGTGGCACCTTCCATGGCTGGTCCTTTCCTTACAATGTCCCCTCCTCAGAGAGGCCTTCCCTGACCACCCAACCTATGGCCCCTTTGGAGAGGTCATTGCCCTTCAAAGCCCTAGACCAGGCCCCACTGGCTTTCTGGGCTGGATGCCTCCCTGTGGGCCATCCTGGGTGCTGTGGGGTTTCGAGCAGCATCCCTGGTCTCCACCCAGCTGTGGCCACAGCAACCTCCCCTCTCCCAGTCAGGACAGTGTACTGCTGTGTATCCTGGGCAGGGTGGGGAAGGAACATCCCCAGATGAGACCCATTGGCCCAGACTTTCCTGAGACGAGGTGCTTACTGTCGTCTTCTCCAGGAGAACTGATGCTTTCCGACTGTGGTACTGGAAAAGATCCTTGAGAATCCTCTGACCAGCAAGATCAAACCAGTCAGTCCTAAAGGAAATCAACCCCGAATATTCACTGGAAGGACAGATGCTGAAGCTGAAGCTCCAGTACTTTGGCCACCTGATGCAACGATGTGGAGATGACTCATTGGAAAAGTCGGCTGGGAAAGATTGAAGGCAGGAGAAGGGGATGACAGAGAATGAGATGGTTGGACAGCATCATTGACTCAACGGACATGAGGTTAAGCAAGCTCTGGGAGATAGTGAAGGACAGGGAAGCTGGAGTGCTGCAGTCCCTGGGGTGGCAAAGGGTCAAACACAACTTAGTGACTGAACAACAACAGGGGCAGGGGCTCCCTGGGGACGAGGGTCACCTGTCCTGAACACTGCGGGGCCCAGGACTCGCCTGGGGCTGCAGGACAGCCACCTGCCCTCAGTCACCTGCATGGAGTCATAGTGGGTTGGGGGTCAGAGGCACCTCCTGGCTGGGCCCTGCTGGGCATCCAGGGCCTCAGAGGACTTGCAGAGCTGGGCAGGGAGGGGAGAGCTGGGGACTGGTAGAGCGGGACAAGTCTGGGCTGGGCTCCTCACTGGGGCAGGAATTTGGGTCCCCTCCCCCTCCACCTGCACTCTCCAGGCCCAGCAAACCTCTGCCTCTGGGCATGTTCCAGCAGCTGCTGACACACTCACTGCCTGGTGCTCAGAGGCTGGGCCCTGCGGGCAGATTACCACCACCAGGGGCCCAAGGGAGGGCCTTTCTCTTTAGTCCATTCCAGGTTCCCAGCTGGGTGTCCCCAGTGGGCAGATGAAGGACCCCCACACCACTGCTTCGGAGTTAACCCTCCTTAGGGCTCAGCTTTGGGCTTGGGCATGGGGCAGTGTTGGGGGGTTCCTTTCTTCCTGTCCAAGGCCCCATTCTGGCTGCACTATGTCCCATTCTCCGCCCCCACCCCCACCAGAGCTCCAGGCTGGGTCAAGCCCTGCCCTGTGTCCTGGCTCTGTAACTCTGGGGGAGCCACTTCCTCTCCCTTGGCCTCAGTTTCCTGCTCTGTACAGTGGGCTCATAATTGCACATCCTCTCAGGGTGGTCATGGGGCCACCTGGGTGGGGTCAGAGGTCAGCTTGGGGATAGAACCTGGTGTCTCCCTGGCGGGCCCGGCCCAGGAAAAAGGTGGGCCATGCAGCCTTCTTGCTTTGAACCTGAAACTGCACCCAGTGTGGCTGGAATGTCTTGGCCTCTGGCCAGCGTGGTGAGCCTGTGGCACATCCACTGGGATGAGCCAGTTGGCTGCTGCGTGCACGCCTGGGGTGGAAGTACCTCCATTCCTGTCCCTTGGCTCAGCCCTTGTGGCCTGCCCCGGAGGGAGGGGTGGGGCCAGTAGACATTCCTGGGTGTCTCTGACCTCATAGTGCCCTCTGTTGGGTGTCAGTGGGGGTCCAGGTGGCCAGCTTAGGCCCCCATCCCACCTCCAGAGTATCTGTACATGTAACTGGGAAAGAGGTCCGTGAAGGCCTCCTGGGAGCCAGGTGGGGAGGGGAGAGGCCCATCCAGATGCTGCCCCAACATCAGCACAGTCTGTAGCACACTCTGCCTGTGTGAATGAATGCAAATGTAAAAACCAGGGGGGTGGGGAGGCACTTAGGGTCTGTGTTCCTAATCACCACGTGTGGTTATATCTCAATGAAAAAGTCTAACAGTAGAATAGTTTGAGCTATCACAGTAGAATAGTTTGAGGAAACTCTGGGCTTCCCTGGTGGCTCAGGGGATAAAGAATCCATCTGCAATGCAGGAGACCCAGGTTTGATCCCAGGGTTGGGAAGATCCCCTGGAGAAAGAAATGGCAACTCACTCCAGTATTCTTGCCTGGAGAATTCCATGGACAGAGGAGCCTGGTGGGCTACAGTTCCTGGGGTTGCAAAGAGTCAGACACTCTGAGCNAATGCAGGAGACCCAGGTTTGATCCCAGGGTTGGGAAGATCCCCTGGAGAAAGAAATGGCAACTCACTCCAGTATTCTTGCCTGGAGAATTCCATGGACAGAGGAGCCTGGTGGGCTACAGTTCCTGGGGTTGCAAAGAGTCAGACACTCTGAGCGGCTAACACACACACACTGGAAGATCGTAAAAGACAGGGAAGCCTGGCATGCTACAGTCCATGGACTCGCAGAGTCAGACAGGACTAAGTGACTGAACAACAAATAAAATAGAATGACAAAATAAAATAGAGCAGAAAGGGTGACCGGCTGGATGCTCTCAGGCTCTTGGCCCTGACGGCCTGTGAGCACTGGTGCCCAAGGCCCCACACCCCAGGTCACTGAGGTCAGACCTACATGCTGGGGCTGCATACCTGCTGGGACCTCCCTTAAACTCACAGAGACTAGGGAGACTTAGTCAGATGGAACTGCCTGTCTCCTTGAGACTGGAGGACGGTTTGGAGTTGTGGCTGGGAGAGGTGGCACCAGGGCCTGCTGGAGTCCCTCTGAGGCAGGTCTGTGTCCAGAGCTGGACCTTCTCCCAGAGAACCAGGGCAGGCAGGATGGGGTGGTGGCTGCAGCTCCTGGCTAGGTTTGCATGGGGAGAATCCTGTCCCTTGGCCCTGACCTGTGGCTCACCCTGGGCCCCCGCCCAGGCCCGGAAGGAGGGTTTCCTGGTTTCGGGGCTGGTTCCCCTCCACACACAATGTGTGTTAGGCTGCCCGGGCCCCACCCAGCCCAGACACAGCTGCTCTGNAGGAGGAGAAGGGGACGACAGAGGATGAGATGGCTGGATGGCATCACCGACTCGATGGACATGAGTTTGCATAAACTCTGAGAGTTGGTGATGGACAGGGAGGCCTGGCGTGCTGTGATTCATGGGGTTGCAAAGAGTCGGACACAACTGAGCGACTGAACTGAACTGAGGGCGCCTGACCAAGGAGGTGGCAGGGAGCTGCCAGGGTTGGTTGGGCTGGACAGAAGGAGGGTGGGCTTAGGAGAGGGGCCTTGGGTTTCTCAAACTCAGGACCCCATGGGGGATGAGAGAGAAGGGCCGAGCCAGCTGGGCCGTGGGCACGGGGACACCACAGGCTTGGGGACACCGAGGCCTCCTCACCTCCTGATCTTGCTCAGCGTCAGCCTGATGTGGGGGAACTTCTCCCGGAAGGTCTCGTTCATGTCCTTCTTGAGGTCGGAGGGCTTCACGTACTCAATCACCGTGGTCTGCAGCAGAGAAGACCATCCCCATGCAGCTTGGGGGCGCCTGCCCGGCCAGGGGAGGTGGCTGCACACCCCTTCAGTGCCAAACCCTCAGCCGCCCCCAGGGGTGACCCCCCTACCATGTAGGACGCGAAGATGAGCACACGCTTGTGCTTGCCGCAGGGCCACTGAGGGTCATCTAGCAGATTGGGGTTGTACTCCAGGGCATCCCCCGCATCAGCCCCTGCGGGCAGAGGGCAGCCCTGACCCACCATGAGCCCAGAGCTTGGGTCAGCAGTTATGCCGACCCCAGCCTGGGGCAGGACCTGTCAGCGCCAGGGGGCAGCTGGGTGGAGGGTGTCATTGTAGGACAAGGAAAGTGGGGTTCAGGGGCTCCAGGCGTGGTCCTCTCTCCTGGGGCTGGGTGGGAGGAAGGGTATCCTGATGACAAAGGACCCCTGGAGCTGTTGGTGAGGGTCCCATCCTGAGAGGTCATGGCCAGCCTGCTCCCCAAGCCTCCTCCCCAAGGACCATGGGCTGGGATGTGACACGGGGGCCACCTGTCCTGCCCCCAGTCAGGGCCCTTGGCTACCTAGCTCCGAGCCGGCTGGTGCTGCTCTGGGTGGGACGGGTTTGCAGCGGGACCCCAGCAGAGTGCGGGGCACGCTGGGCCGGAGCTGAGGCGCTGGGCCGTGGCTGTCTGGCTTGAGCGTGACCAGGGCGTTGGTGGGGTACAGGAACTTGGCGTAAGACACAACCTGGAGAAGCAGCACGTCCAGCTCAGCCCTGCTGCCCCGTCCAAGACCAGAGGTCCAGTGAGCTCCCTCCCGGCCGCCACAGCTCCCACTACCCGGGACTGATGCTGCTCACTCCCTCTGAGGTTCCAGAATGCCCCATCCTTCACTGGGATCTGCAGCTGGAACCTCTCCTGGTCCAGGAGTCCTGAGCCCCTCACCCTCAACACTAGAGCCAATCTTGTCACTCAGCCACCAGACAGGTCTGCACAGGCTTCTTGGCCTCCTCCCACAGGGACCTCACACTTTAGAGGATTTCAGTCGAACACATCTTTGAGTCTACTTTCCTGGAAGACACGCATAAGCCCTGTGCCCCGGCTGAGCATGGCGCCGGCTCCCACCTTTCCATCTGCCCCCAGTTCAACACCTTCCAACTGGAAGACCATCTCGGAAGACACAGAAACGCCGCCAGATGGGTGCCTCTGCTTCTGGCTGTCCAATCTCAGGTCACTGCAATGTATAGGACAGTACACAGCTGCCACTCCCCATTGCTGACCTCGCAGAGGCTGGGAGCTGAGCCGGAGGCTGGCAGCACCCCCACCTCTGTACCCTTGAGCAGGAATGTCTCAGGTACCCATGTCTAGCAGCACCTCCCAGAGAACCAGGACCCACAGGGCCTTTGGAGCCCCTGAAAAGCTTGAGCAGAAACCGGTCTGCTGGCCCCTGGATAAAGCTGCGAGGGTGTGGAGCCCCCGCTGGGTGGGGGTCAGCCACTCACCTGACTCGCAGGCCTTCTCCATAGGGTAGGACTGAGAAGGCCGCGCACAAGGACCGTCTAGCGCAGATCAGCACGATCCTGCAGGAGGGACGGGTCAGAACAGGGTGGCTGGCATTTCCCAGGAGACCCCTTCCTGCCTGGATTAAGGCTGGGCTTGTTCCAAGGGTCAGGGGATGCCCAGCTAAGGGGGCCCAGTAGCCAGGGTTGGTCTATCCGGCCGCGCAGCTTTTGCCGGTCTTTCTAGGAGTTTAAGAAGGGCATTGTGTCTCGTCCCCTCAGTGAGCGCAGCCCTCCCACATGACATACAACACTGTGCAGGCAGGGTGGAAGCCGGAGGCTAGGTCATCCAAGAGAGAACAGGCTGTGCAGGACAGCAGAGGCATGTCCCTAGGACTGGCTAGGTGAAGAAGCCAGTCCCCAGGTATCCTAAGAGGGCAGGAGCCTAAGAGCATCAGGAAGCCCCAACTTCCACGCCCCAAGCCAAAGTGGCCCGAGAGGGGCCCTATGTGGGGCACATGGCGGGAAGGCTGGCCTTTCCTCCCTCTGGGTACAGCTCTGCCTGGCCCAACCCCAGTCCAGCAGGAAGGACGATGGTAGGAGATCCCTTTCCTGGCCAGGCTAGCATTCAGTCTGCCTGGGGCCTGCTCTTAAGCACCAGACGGAGCCCGTCATGGAGAAAGTGTTGGGGGTCCTGGTTTGTCTGAGCTACGACCACCATGGGGAAGACTCAGCATTCCCCAAGTAGAGCTACCTGGTGGGTACCTGGGCACAGCCTCCAGCAGGAAGGGTTACTCAGGGTCAGGACGATGGCCTCAGGGCCAGGAGGGTGGGGCGTGAGGGACATGGGCACCAGGGACCTGGCGTCTCCCACACAGGGCCTGCCTCTGAGGGCTGTGTGCCTGGCTCAGGGAAGCCAGGTGCCCTCTGTGTTTCCTTCTCCCCTGACCACCCCACCACTCTGCCTGTCCCCACTGTGTTCTCAATGTTCAGCATTTCTGCTCAAGACTAGAATCTACAGGGCAGCCCCTCACCCAGGACGTGCTGTGGACTCTGGCACTCAGGGTGGGTGGGAGGCAAGGAGGGCCCACTTCCAAGGGGACAAGGGACGGGCTGTGGGGACAAGCCTCCTGAGCTGAAGGGAGCCAGGGCTGTGACACAGGCGGGCCCAGGTCCCCCGGGCGGATGGAGCCTGCACCTGCTGTTCCTGGTGTCGTACTGCCGCATGTTCTTGATGAAGTGTGTCTTCTTCAGGCCTTTGTGTCTTGGGGATCCGGATATGTGTTTGGTTCTGCAGGTGAAAAGCAGGTCACTCTGCCCCTCCCAGACCCATCCTGGCCCCAGGAGAGAGGCGGGGGACACAGGCGGGGTCCTTACCTTTGACCCGAGGGACATCCCACTGTGTCTTCCAGAAACTCGAGGGAGCAGCGTTGGGACGCCACGCGCCTTCTGTGAGGAGGACAGAAGGGCCTCAGGGGGCGGGGCCTCAGGGGGCAGACGGCAGGCTGCCTCGGTACTGGGCTCTGCTCTTGGGAAGAGGGCCCAGGCCATGAGCCAGAAGCAGGTCTGCAGGCAGATCTGAGTGCTGGGCAGGGCCACCCGAGGCCAGAAGAGCCTGAGGTGGGGCAGAGTGCTGAGACGAAAGGCTGGTCTGCCTGCCGCCTCTCGAAGCTCAGCCTAGGGGTCTCGAGAGCTCCCTCAGGCCTAGGAATGGGGTGAGACAGGTCATGCGTGCCCACAGCAGGCTGCCCGCGGAAGTACCTCTGGAAGGGACCTAGTGGAAGCCTGGAAAGGAGACATGGGGGCCCGGCAGCGGCTCTGCAGGGCTGAAGGGCAGATAAGCACACGTCCTGCCAACCCGCTCTGCCCATCTCAGTGTGTGGAGCTACCGCTAGCACTGGCACAGCCTGCTCAGTCCCCGGCCAGGGACACCCAGGAGCCTCTCCCCCTCAGCCAAGCCACTCTCACTGCCCTCCGCTCCTTGTGCCAGCCCCTCCCCTGCCCCAGGGCCCTCGCCGGGGTTGTTTCTTCCGTTTGGACCCTCCTTCTCCAGGTCCTCCTGTGGCTATATCCCCCTCAACTGGATGGTCAGCACACAAGTGGCCCTCATCCTCCCACGGGCAGCAGCCCTGGCATCACCTGTAATCCTGGGACCGCGTCTCAGGGACTGTCCATTCCTGCCTGTTGCCCAGCAACCGGGAATGTCCCAGGTAGGGGCCAGGTAAGCACTGACCCACAGTCGGCAATGAGGCAGGACCTGCCCTGCCCTGAGACGGTGCCCTGCTGGAGGTGGACATGCAGAAAGGACTCAAGCCGGGCAGCGAAGCTGGCCCAGTGGAGACCAGACCATCCCTGGGGAGGTGTGTGTGTTGCATCCCACAGGCGGGCTCTGAGGCCCCAGGAACAGTCCTGCATGGCTTTCTCAGGCTCTCTTCCTCAGGTAATTTCCCAGGTGGGGGCCAATGGCTCTTGCACACCTGGGACCTCACTGACAGGGCCTGGGCCAGCGGCGGTCTCCATGGAGGCGCCTGGCAGATGCCATGGGCCCTTGGGGGCACAATCAGCACTCACACCCCAAAGCCTATAGGCTGCTTGACCTCTGACCTGACTCCTGCTGGTCTCGGGTCCCTGCGGGAGAGGCCTTTCCCAAGCTAAGCACCTGAGCCTCTGTCCCAGCTGGTTTCGAGCACCGCTGTCTTCATTGCTGTCTCCTTTTATCTTTCCTGATTTGAAGCATCCTACACATCAAGTCAGTCCTCACAGCCCTCAGTATACAGGGGCCAAACTGAGGCACAGAGCCGGTGGGGGCGGGCCTGGGAGCTGCATCCCACGAGCTCTGTGCACCAGCCTCCGCTGTCAGACTCTGCCACCTGCTGCCCTCCTGACCACGGCAGGGGCACTGGAATCAAGGCCACTCCGTGTTCTCAGGGCTCTTTCCCTGAACCTGGCCGGTGTCTGGGTGCAGAGACAGGGACAGTGCTGACAGTGGCACCACAAATTCTGAGCACAGACCAGGCCGGCCAAGTGAGGGGCTGCTGCTTNCTGCCCTCCTGACCACGGCAGGGGCACTGGAATCAAGGCCACTCCGTGTTCTCAGGGCTCTTTCCCTGAACCTGGCCGGTGTCTGGGTGCAGAGACAGGGACAGTGCTGACAGTGGCACCACAAATTCTGAGCACAGACCAGGCCGGCCAAGTGAGGGGCTGCTGCTTTCCTGCCTCCCTCCCCACCCTACTCCAGAGGAGAGGCCTGCAGCCTGAGGGAGGCCGAGAGCTCCGCTGGGACAAGGCTTTCCAAGATTGCCAGAGGGAACCCTGCTGCTGCATGAAGCTGCCAGGCCTTCCACGGGGGAGGGGAGTGGGACGCGGTGGCGGCAGAGGAGGAGGGCGGCGGAGGAGGAGGGCACAAGCCTGATGGGGCAGGTGGAGCACCTGAACGCCCGCTTCTGACCAGCTGAGGAAGCCTAGAACCTGCCAAGTGTTAAGTGACCACAGTGTTGATATGAAAAGAAAATTCTAGGGAGTCTGAAGTTTGAGGGAAGACAGTAAGGGTTCTGAGGATTCACTCCCTGGCTCAGTGAAAAAGCCATACCAGACTGTGCCTGAGTGTGGCACACAGACTCTCCACCATGAGCCGAGCTGTGAGCATGCCCTGGGCAACCTGGATGTAACAAGAGTCTCCATTCTCCGGCTTTGGTCTGGCCAAGCCACCCTTGCTGAGCCTGGCCATCCATCTGATTTTGCAACAGCCCCTCTGGCAGGTAGTACTTAACACAAACCCATTTCACAGGGAAGCAAACTGAGGCTCAGAGAGGCAGTTTCACCTGCTCCAAGTCACAGAGCTCATAAGGGGTGGAGTCAGAATTCCAACCAGGTCTGTTCCCAGAGCCTGGCTCAGACCACTCCTCTCATGACACAGACTTTGGGAAAAGACCCTCAGCACTCTCTCTCCATGCCCAGAACAAGTGTCCCTTGAAGCCCACAGCCAGTAGCTGGCAGCCAACTTTGCTAGGCCAGCCACCCTCCCACACTCAGCAGTGACTATCCACGGCCCTGCCTCTGGACTCCTGGAGCACAGAGAAACAAACAGTGCCCACCCCAGGAACCCTCCATCCATCAGACCCAAGGGCAGGGCCCTGGGCTCGGGAGCAGAAACCGAGGTGGGGCAGAGTCTGCGTGGGCAGATGCGGTCTGAAGGGCAGGAAGGACATCTGACCGGGGATGTGAAGGCCAAGTGGGAGTGAGGGCCTCACACAGCAGACAGCCGTGCCGCTCTGCCCTAGAGGGGCTTGAAGGAGACCCGATGTGACCAGGAAACTGTCCTTGGGTTGAGGGCCACCAGGAGACAGGACCCTTTTGTGGGAGTCTGCCAACTGAGGACAAGCAGGCTTTGGGGCTGTTTTAAAGTGTACTGACTTCCACCAAGAAAACAGTCGTTTCTCCTCTCAGTCCCATCGGGTAAGCAGCCCTGTCTCCCTAGGGACATGGTATACTTACTGCCACTTTTGGGACAAACAGGGCACTCTGTCCCAACCAGCCCCTGACTCCCTTCAGAGCCCTGGCCAGGCTCATCTGCAGACAGGATCAGGCTTCTTAGCCTGTGCAGATGCCGCTCTTGCTGAAGTCTACCTATGTAGTGTGACAGTGGCCTCAGGGCCACTCAGAAGGACCCCAAATGTAGAGTCAAGAAATCTAGCCACAAGCACCATACCCTGGCCTCCACGTCCCAACCGAAGTCCCTCAGAAGAACCCATCACCTGGAACTGCCTGAGGACCAGGGCTGTGAGGCAACGACAGCCAGTGCAGCCGTCATGACCTCCAGGTAAGAAGAGCCTGTGGACACCAGGGGACTGCGGTGAGTTCAAGGTCTCAGCCCACCCACATGCAGCACCAGCTGCGGGACTCTGCATACCTCCAGGGCCCACGAAAGGGTCTCTGGGGGAAGAAAGTAGGGTGTCCAGCACCCAGAGCATGTGGGCAGGGGGCACAGACTAGAGGGGCAGGGCTCGGGGTCAGGGAGGCTCTGAGATGGGTGAGGGGCAGGGAAAGTGCCTGCGACCTGGGATGTGATGGGCCCAGGGTCACTGAGCTCAGAGGATAAAAGAGGAGAGGGTGATAGGGGGCTCCAGGGACCAGCAGTCTGGGAGTCTGGCCTAGTGTGGGAGACTCTGGGGAGAGGTCACAGTGCAGGGAAGATCCATGGCCCACAAGGATTCCCCTGGTTCAGAGAATGAAGGGGAACTTATGGTGGATGTTTATGATTCCCTGTGTCTAGTGAACTGATGAAATGGGCTGGGGAGAGATGTGTGTGTTTGGAGCAGACAGGGCTCCATATCTGAGGGCTGACAAGGGTTGAGGGAACCCTGACCTGTGTTCGGGGTCTGACAAGATCGAGAAGACCCTGACCCCATATTCAGAGGTGGCAGGATTGAGGGCACCATGACCCTCAAGTCTGGGGATCAACAAGGCCCAAGGAAACCCTAACATACGTGTCCAGGGGGTTGANGGGCACTCGCCATGAAATCTGCCACACAGCTCTGTGAATGCTCCCCACACAATGTGCCACACATGGCGCACAATTTCTCTCTGTTGGCAAGGAGAAGCCGGGGTCAACACTGATGGATTAGGGTCCTGCTGGCCTGCTGTTCTAGTAGGAGGGCCCTGGCAGGTGGAGGGGCAGGACCCACAAGCTGGTGGCTAATAGTTACACTGATTTCAGATGAGGAAGATAAAGGGGGATGGCTGTCATCTGGTTGTTGGCCCTCAGCTCCAAAACCATGCTGTCTGCTGCTGGATAATGGGGCTGGGCTCTGGGGTGGTCTCTCTTCTGCCAGCTGGCACCATGTTAAGCTTTGAGGTTGCTGCAGAGATAGCGGGGCGGCGGGCAGAACACAGTCTCCCTGGTTCTGTGCCAGGCGGTGTCCTGGGTGAGCTGCCCTGTGGTTGTGCAGAGGGCTGACGGTTGAGTGGTGGGTGTGGGGCCAGGGACACGGAGGTGTCAATGAGGAGGGGGTCTGCGTGGCGCCTGGCACACATTCTGTTCCCACAGCCCTCCCCACAGGCTCAGCACACAGGGCTGGTTTGGAACCTACCCTTCAGACTCCCCATCCCTGGACACTCAAGACTCACCCACCCGGGGAACGTGGAAGCCCGGCTGATCCCCAACCCTGCCAGCTGCACATGCCATCCTTCCTTATACTTTATTCTCCCCATGCCCTGGGACCCCCCCCTCTCTGCACAGGCGCTGCACTGCCGCCTGCCGGCCTTCTTAGCCCTTACCAGGCAGCACACTTGTGGGACCCCGCAAGGGGGCGCTCGAGACCACTGCTTGGAGCTCGACACCCCGTCTGGAATGGGTGAGGCATGCAGCCCCTGGGTCCAGGGTACTAGTGGAGTCTGGGTTGGTGGGAGGAGGGGCACTGCCCAGGAGGGCCTGCCCGTGCACAGCAGAGTTGGGGGCGGGGCTCGGCTGGAGCTTGAGCCATCCCGGTCTCCCAGGACCCTGCTCCCCGCAAGGGAACAGATGCTGGGGTGAGAGTGGTGGGTAAGATCATTTCCAAGATAGAGGGGTTCAAAAGACCAATCATCTTGGCCTTCACACTCCTGTGGACGTGGCAGGACCCAGTCCACTACCCTGCTCCTGGGGCTGTCTGCTTGGCTGGTGGTGGGGGTTGTCCTGGCTGTGGGCAATCAGTCGGGTGGGGTGCATGACTGGGCAGGCTGCGATGCCCTGGTCTTTTCCCAGGTGCTGGTGCTGGGTGAGGGACTCCTGGCTCCCTGGTTCCTCCTTCCTCAGGTCAGCTTCTTGGAGGCTGTGGGAAGTGGACCAAGGTTAAGCTGGGAGGCACGGTAGTAACCTTGCGTGTCCTCTCTTACAGGGACACTGGGCTTTTGCCCAGGGCCTCGTGGGCAGTTTCTGGGAACACAGGAGCCCACACTGGCAGTCGACCTGTTCCTGATGGCAGCTGATGCTGGACAGGGCGACCTTATCAGAGGGAAGCCTTGGGAATTTGGTAGAAGGTGTGTGACCCTGGAATCCGCCCGGCCCTGGGGCCTCCCCGGTAACCCTGCAGAGGGTCTGGAGCATCTGGATAAGCTGAGCTCACAGGGAAATGCTCTCAGAACACCTGGGATGTTGGCAGGTGCTTCCATGGGCCTGCCTCTGGGATCACAGAGAAGGGACCTATGGTTCCTGACACCCTGCAGGTGAGACCTGCACGATGCTGGGCTTCTGGCGTGCCTCTGATGTGGAACCAGCTCTGGTTCTGGGTCAGATGGATCAGGTTGGCATCCTGATCCCGTTTAACACCTCTGTGACCCTGGGCAAGTTACCCCACCCTGAGCCCCCACTTTTGCATCTGAGATAGTGACGGCTAATCCCCGGGCAGGCCCACGAGGCCCAAAGGCAGTAACGACTGGACGCTCCTTGAGCCTCTCTCTCTATGAGCACACAACACAGGGCGCTATTCTCACTTATTGCCCGTAAGGTGCTGAGGGTATGGGTGCCATCTGGGGAGCCCCTTCCTTCGTCTGGGTGGGTGGGCAAGGGGCTGACTTGAGTCTATGTGGAAGGTGGGGCAGATGTGGTGCACCCCTGTGGACCGTGCCTCCCAGGATGGCTTCCGAAAATGCCTAGCTGGCTGTGCTGTGAGGTCACACCAGCATGCTGGCCTCCTCCAGCGCTCGCCTGACAAACACAGGCTGCAGTCACCTTCCCGGCAACAATGGTGCATTGTGGCAGCCGTGGCCCAGCCTGAGACATGGACCTGCCTGAACAAACACCAGGCAGTGTGCAGTATCAGCTCAGACGTTCAAAGGCTCTCACGGGCACCTGGAGACCCGGCCCGGGCTGCCACTGTGGCCAGAGCAGGAAGTGGGAGCTGTCCTTATACCCTCAGCCTGGGTGGAGGGGGAGCCCACAGGCACCGCCCTTGGCAAACGGGAGAGCAGCCCCCAGCCCCCCATTGGGAACAAACACACCCACACCAGGGGGCAGCAGCCTCTGCTGGGTCTCCTTCTTAAAAGTGGACAAGGTGGTCCAGGCAAGCTTGCTCCCTCCCAGGTGGGGCTGTGAGAGGGGAGGGGTCTAGGACCACCAGGCCTGGGGCTATTCATGGCCCAAGATGCCCCTTCTCCCCTGAAGATGACACGACTGTGTGTCCCACTGCTGTCTTATATCAGCCACGATATTGCCTCCTTTCCAGAGGGAGACAGGCTTGGGGTGAAGGGGCCAGCCCAGCGAGGAGGAAGTGGACTCGGGGTCTGCCCAGGCCTGACCCAGGTCCTCTTACAAGACTGCTCTGGGAACAGCTCCAAGTAGCCAGAAAGGCTGGGGGCATCAGCTCTGCAACTGCCCTGCCCCCACCCGGGGACCTACCTTTGCTCCAGGGGTCGGAGGCCCGCTTCCTCTTCTGTGGGCCCTGTCCACACTCCTTGTCGCAGACACACCCGGGTCCTTCCCCTGGCGAGCTCTGTGTGGACTCCGCCTTGGTGTTCAGGCCCATCTGAAGGGTGGGGGTGTGGTCATGGTGAGGACCCCCCCAAGCCTGGGGCAGCCAGGGTGCCACCACTCCACCCCAGTGTGCGGCTGCACTGACCTCACTGTCCGAGGTGTCTGGCTTGTCCAGCTCATCCAACTCTGGCTGTTGCCCTTGGACTTTGCTGAGCTCTGCAGACCGCAGGGTGTGGGTCAGGCAAGGATGGTGGCCTGGGCATCTAGTAGGCACCTAGGCCCTTAACCTGCCAGGCTGGGACCAGTGGCAACACCTCTGAAGCTGGGGAAACTGAGGCACAGAGAGCCCAAGTAACCTGCCCTGGGGTAGAGTCCAAGCCCAGAGTCCCCTGCACTCCTGCAATGACCCCACCCACTGGGGTGCCCCTGGCTTGGTTGCTGGGTGACAGGGAACTCTTCACTTGCCCTGAAGCCCCAGTTGCTAGGATGCTCTCCATTCACTTTCCGTGGTCAGAAATGTGCCCTCCCTGGGCCCCTCGCTCCACCCTGGGTCTGGAGGTAGGGAACCAAATCTGAGACCAGAGTTTGTTGGGTCAGGCCCTCCCTGCTCAGTGTGGTTCCAGTTCCACTGTGGAACACTTTCTGTGTTCGCATCCTCACCTGGGTGGCCATCTCCACCAGGCCTTGGTGGGTAGGGGGGAAGTTTAGGCCTCCCTCTGTCCTCCTCTCCTGGCCCACTTGGAGAGGGCAGGCTGAGGTGGGGCCCTGGGGCAAAGTAGGGGGTGTCCTGACGGGAAAGAAGGAAGAGACTTGAGCTCATGTAAGACAATTTCCCTCCTCCTCCCCAACTCCCACCCGGCCTCGGGCACAGCCTGCAGGGGCCCTGGATAGGGCGGGGTTGGAGGGTCAGCTGGCTCCCTGTGGCTTGTGACCTGGGCAGCAGGCTTTCCCTCAGCAACTGGCTGGTGGAGCAGAGAAGAGAGGGCAGCCTGGGGCCCAGGTGCTCCAGGTGGGACACACAGAGCCCAGGAACGGAGCTTGGTCCCTCACCGGGGAAGATGGATGCTTTTCCGCCTCTGGCTCTCTGGCTTCCTGGGTGCCATTGCTGAGTCTCTGGGCTCCACACTGGACAGGTGGTCCCACTCCCTGGGGTGGCTCAGGGCTGGGCATGGGGACCCGTGGAGGGCTGAGTGACCCCGACTGGCTGGCAGGCTTGGGAGCGCTGACCCGGCACCGACCCCTCTCTGAGAGGTCCAGGGGCTTGTCTGGGACGTAGTCCTGTGTGGCCGTGCCCTCCTTCCCCTGGGGGCTGCCCGGGCCTCCAGGCTGTGAGTGCCTCTCTCTGGGCAGGGCTGCCCCAGCTGCCTCGCCCTCAGGACCCTCGGAGTCTGAGTCGGCTGGTGGGGAGGGCAGCGTCTCTCTGGGCCCCCAAGGGCCCCTCAGCCGGGCACTGCCAACCCTGCCCTGTGCCCGCAGCTGCTGGGCTAGGAGCATGTGCAGTGCGCCTTCCAGCTGTGGATTCCGCACACCCACCAGGGCGCCCGGCAGACCCAGCAGGCCCGAGGGCTCCTCCCAGGCCTCCGCCTCCCCAGCCTTGAGGCCCTGGGATTGGGGGCCGCTGGGGGCTGTGGCAGGGGCCAGGGGGCTGCCAAGGTGCAGGGTTAGGTGGCGGTTCAGGAGGCAGAGGTGGTCGGCCTGGAGGGAGTGCTTCAGGGATTCACAGGTCTTGGCAGAGGGCTGAGAGGCCTGCAGGAAGCTGTGGGGAAGGAGAAGCCTGGTGATTGTGGGGCATGGTCAGCCCCACTTCACAGGGAGGACTAGGGGCCCTGGGGGTGAGATGGGGGCCCACATGACATGGTGGGCNGGATTCACAGGTCTTGGCAGAGGGCTGAGAGGCCTGCAGGAAGCTGTGGGGAAGGAGAAGCCTGGTGATTGTGGGGCATGGTCAGCCCCACTTCACAGGGAGGACTAGGGGCCCTGGGGGTGAGATGGGGGCCCACATGACATGGTGGGCAATGGGGAGGGGAATGCCCAGGCCCCTGGGGATCAGGTGCCTGGTTTCAGAGTTGACCTGGGGCCTGGCGGTCAGAGGAGGGACCTGGCCACTAAGGCCTTTCCCCCTTCTGGGCATCAGCTGCCTACCCAGTCCCCTGGAGCACCCTGCCCACAACCCCACCCCCACTCTCCTCAGACCACGATGAAAGGGGGTGCCCAGTCCCTGTCTCTTCTGTCCACAAACCACCCACACCCTGCCCTGGCCGTTCAGATGTCAATGTGGGAACTATGCTGCAGGCAGGGGAAAGCCAAGCCAGGGAGAGCAGGTCTCCTGAAGGGACAAAGGGAGGGACTCCGTGCTGTTGGCCTCTGCCTTAAAGCTGGGACCAGGGGAGGAGACTGGGTACCCAGCTGAGGCAGCTCCTGGTGGTGGCAGAGGGCAGGCGCTCACCTGTCCAGAGGGAGGCTGTGCTTGCCAGGTGGGCTGGGTGGGCTGTGCCTGGTGGGCGGCAGTGGGGGCGTCCCATTGGCAGAGCCCTGGTCAGCANCTGAGGCAGCTCCTGGTGGTGGCAGAGGGCAGGCGCTCACCTGTCCAGAGGGAGGCTGTGCTTGCCAGGTGGGCTGGGTGGGCTGTGCCTGGTGGGCGGCAGTGGGGGCGTCCCATTGGCAGAGCCCTGGTCAGCAGAGCAGGCCCGAGACCCAGGCCGCACCACAGCGATGGTCCCATGCAGCTGGTTGGAGATGCGTTGGGGGTTCTGCACAGGGTGGGCGGGTCAGCCTGGGTGGGCTTGGCTGCTACCTTCTGCCCTTTTCTCTGTGTGACCTTGGGCAGGTCTCCCACCCACTCTGAGCCTTGCTTCCACCCTTGTCACGTGGAGCTCAGGACTCTCTGCTTGGCGCAAGGATGGGCACGTTGCCGTGTGCATAGCATACAGCAGTGCTGGCAGTTCTGGCCTCCTCCTCGGGCTTCCCGGGAAGAGGGAGGAGTGGGTTCAGGCGTTCGGGGTCCCTCACCCTCACCATGTCTGGGGTCCGTGCCTCAGGAAGACTGGGACTTGGGGAGATTTTGGCCATTGGAGACGTCCCGTACACCCCTGGCCTTTCTGTGGGAGGAGGAACAGAAGGCAGGACGGTTGCTGAGAGGGGTCAGCTCAGCCCCTGGCCCTAGGGTTCCCTGGTCCCAGGCTGCTCAGCCCCCCTGCCCTACACCCCCCTCTCCCATGGACCTGCACCTGCATGGCCATCCTCTGTCTCCTCGTGGCCTCCCAGTGGTTTCTCAGTGACGGCCTTCTGGGCGCCCAGGGAGGGGAGCAGCAGGGGTGATGGGGGGTCCGAGACGCCCTCCCTGAGCTGGGGCTTGGGCCTGTCCCCAGTGGGAGGCAAATATGAGGCAGGTGAGGGGGCAGCATCCCAGAGACGATCAGAAAGCCCAGGGTGCCCTCCTGGGGGCCAAGCCGCCTGTGCAGGAGACCCAGGTGACCAGGAAAGACATCATCATGGGCTCACATCTATGTCTGGGAGTGGCCCAAGCGCCGGAGCTGCCATGGGTGCTGCAGCCCAGCTTCATTTCTGGGGTGTCTTGTGCCTGCAGGCCAGGGGAGGTTGCTATCTGTCCCAGGATGCTGGCCTGTGGGACCCCCTCCCCCTGCACAAGTGCCTGGGGCTCCCCCCACTCACCCTGGGCCCTGCAGCCGCTTTACTTCCTCCTTCAAGGCGTCATTTTCCTCCTGCAGCCGTGTCAGCTCAGTGGCTGCAGAAGGCACCAGTTAGGAAGGACTTGGGAAGGGGGAGGGTGAGCGGGGTCCTCACGGCCCTAGGAGTCCCCCTGTCCTGGCCCAGCTGGGGCTCCAGCACTCGGCTCGGGGCCTGGCATACAGCAGGTGCCCCATAGATGCTTGCTGCCTGAGTGGGTGGGTGGATGTTGAGTGAGCAGCACCAGCCTGGAGGCTGTGAAAGGGATGGCGCTCCCTAGCCTCGAGGGACCCCCCAGCCAAAGGAAAGGGGCTTGCGCTCATCAGCAGGACTCATGGAACCCAGGTGTCTGCGGGACCCTCCTTATCCTGAGAAGGAGGGAGCTGAGGCCCTGAGAGGGCAGGGACGCCCTGGCCCGGTGACTGAGCAGCAGGTGGCCTGTGGGGTCCAGCGGGGGGCTTTGCACTGTCTGTCTGTGAGTTGGGGTGTGGGTGTCCCTCCTGACAGTGCAGCCCTGGATCACCTCCTCCCCTTTCCCCAAGACCCCTCAGGCTGAGGAGGTGGGGGTCGCCGGCCCCCACAGGAGGACGGGGTGCAGGACGCGGGGCAGGGGCCGCTCACTGAGGAGGAAGGCGTGCTGCAGGTTCTGGAGGAGGGAGCTCTCGAACTCTCGCTGCTTCTTTCTGGCCAGCTCCTGGGTGACCATGCAGCGGTCACACAGCCCAGCCCGCAGCCTGCGGGTGAGGAGGGGCGGCGAGAGGCTGCTCTGAGAGGGAGGGGCCGGGGTGCCGCGCCCCCTCCGCCCCACTCCCAGGACCTGCCCTGCCTTTCCGCACCGCGTTGCCCACCCCGTGGGCTAAGCATGTTACATGTTGTTGAGTTTGGGAAGGACCCTTGAAAAGTTCAGTTTACTTAAGGCTCTGAGAAGTCTTGCAGTGGCTGAGTTGATTCCAGAGCATCCCCGACTCATTCTCCACGAACGCTCTGGTCTTCCTCCACCCCTGCCCCCATCATGAGTGGGCTGTGAGGTGCCCCCACCTGTTCTCCAGTGCCCGCAGGTTCTCCTTCAGTGCCTTCTGCTGCTCCCTGAGCTGGTGGTTCTTGGCACAGAGCTCCTCCACCCTCTGGGCATCCCTGTGGGGGACAATCTGAAGTGGGGGGTCTGCTCTACCCAGAGAGCTCTCTGCTACCCACTAGCCTCTCCCTGGCCACCAGCCTAGGACCTCCTTGAGACTTGGGGCCTCGCAAGGGCAATGCCAGCTCGCCCAAGCATGAGCGTGCACAGCCTTGAGGACTCTGTCTCGTCCGTGCGCCACCTGGTGGTGTTCTGTGAAGTGGGGACCTGGGGAGTCTGCCTGTGGGTCTCCGGGACTCACGTGGAGTCCCCCTGTTGATAGCTATCGGTCCCAGAGGTGCCCTGCATGGATGTTCCTTGCCCATCCCTTTGGAGGGTCCCTGTTCACTCTGGCGGGCTTGGACTTTCCAGCCTCGCTTCCTCCAGTTCCTCGAGGCATGACCTTGGACCAGACTCCCCCTACCCTCTATGCTGAGCTTCACTTTCTCCTGCATCACTGCTAGTGGCAGTGCCGGGGCCCTGTGGGGCGGCAGGGGAAGAGGGGAGATGAACCCTGGGGAGTCACTGCCCTTCCAGTCTCCTGGGCCAGGCCTGTCCTCACTCACCGGCACCTCTCTGAGTTCAGTTCCAGAAGCTTGTTCTGCAGGCCTGAGGAGTGAGGAAAGAAGCAGAGGTCAGGCCCAGCTGGGCTGCCGCCTCTACCTGGAGCTAGGGCGTTTCCTGTCCCTTGTTGTCTGGGGCACCTCTCCAGATACCCGCCACCTGCCTGGGTCCCTGCACTGACTCCCTGAGGTCACCCCCTTGGAGGGCTCCCAGTCTGTACCTGCTGCCAGCTTCTGGTCAGTCTCTTGTCTCCTTGGGACGCTGGTCTGGGCCCAGCCTCTCCCCTCCCTGTCTCTGCCTCTGGTGTCAGCTGGGGCTGGGTCCCGGATGCTGGGAGTCACCAATTACCCAACTAAGGCCCCGGAGGGATGCTTTTTGGGTGCTGCCAATGGGCCCCCAAAGGAGACCCTAGCAGAGCCCCTCCTCCCCTCCCCATCATGTTCTGGCTTGGGTCCTAGGCTCCCCAAGCAGTCCCCGCCCTTCTGGGTCTCTGGGCCTTTGATGTGGGAGGGGAGGGGAGCACTCTCAGAAAGGTCAGGGGAGGGTCTGGTCAAGGCACTGGGGGAGTGAATGGAGCAGGTAGCTGCAGTCCTGTGGCTGGTGGGGAAATTGGACAGACATGCATACCAGGGCAGAGCTTAGCCTAGGGTTCTGGAAGGGGCAGAGGGATTTTAGCTCAGCACCCGGAATGTTCCAGACAAGCCTCCGGAGCCTTGGACTCCATTCCTACAAAGAAAATAGGTGACCTCCCTTCTGGGGGACATGGAGGCCCCCACCTTGGGCAAGGAGTTGGTCTTGGCTATAATGTCTCAGCTTTCTGTGGTCAGGTTGGTCTTTTATTCCTGCTCTGATGTGAATTGACCGTTTGGGGGCCACCCCTTCAGGGCTGCACTTGGGTGTTGGTCTAAGGCTGGGTGTCTGGCCACGATGCAGCTCTGGGCTCTGGGTCAGGACTCCTTTTCTGGTCCTGCAAGGCATGGTCCTGGTTTTGACAAGAATTGGAGGTGACATGTGGAAGTCCCTTGGCCTGACCTTGGCCCTTAGACTGCTATCCAGTTGAGAGTTTGTCCTCCCCAAGGTACTCACCCATGACCTCATTCTCGTGGACTTCCTTCAGTCTGTTTAGTGACTCTGTGAAACTCTCCATGGTTCCTGCGGCCCTGGCCCTGGGTCCTCTGTGCTCCAGGTGTGGGGACAGCCCCCTGGCCTCTACTGTCCCTCTGTTTCCAGCCTGTGGAACAGAAAATCAAGGGACAGTCAATTGGCTCAGGAAGGGTCTGTGGGCTGCAGGGTGCAGGAGGTAGGTGTGGGAGTCCTGTCCTGTGACCACCCATTGGGTCATGTCCACGCCTGAGGGGGACATGTATGTCCATTCTGTAGTGATGGGACATTCTCACTTCATCTCAACTACCTAATCCAGTCTTCACAGCAAAACAGATGGGCTGAGGGGACCAGCTCCCACTTGGTGCTGGGGCCATGAGGGTGCACATGACCTGTGATGAAGCCCCAGACTGGAGATGCCCAAGCTGGCCGACAGCTCGTGGGTCAGTAAGCCAGGGTATGTTCAGCCAATGGGAAAGCTCTCTCAGGAGGGTCCAGGTGCCCGCAGTGGCATGGATGGCCCCGTGGGGCCAAGGTGGGGACTTCGGGGGTTGGCTGGCTATTTTCTCTGTAGGAACTGGTGGCTGTGGACTGGCAGAAGTCCACCGAGCCGCCCCTCATGGCCTGGGCCCTTTTTCCTGCCTGTGTTTCACCTCCATAAAGCGTTTGCTAAAACTTAAAAGTTTGTGGGATTGAGAATCCAAGCTGGGAGCTGGATAACCTTGCCCATTGCCATGAGCTCTGGCCTCTCTGAGCAGCCCTTTCTTCCCTCTGGTAGTGGCCACAGGGCCCATCCAGTGGGCCTGGTGAGTATGCCTTGGGGTCCCACAGAGTCCAGCTCGGAGCTGGGAGTGATCCCGGGGCTCAGCCCAGTGGCAGGTTCCTCACTGTGATGCCAGGCACCACCCTCCTCTGGGTGAGAGACCCTCAGTCCTGGTGGCACACCTCTGGTGGTGGGTACCACAGGCCACCTTTGCTCTGTGGCACTACCTGTCACCCAGTGGGAGTCAGACCCACAGCTCATAGCCAGGTCAGCAGTGATGCCACCAGCCCAGACCCATGCCATCATCACCTCCAGGCCAGAGGGAGGCAGCCCCTCTGTTCCCTCCTTGTCCTCAGCCCGAGGAGCCCTCGGGTCCCCTGGGTTTGTGTCTGTACATGCCCAGAACCTCACTTTCCCTCCTTCACAGAGCCTGCCTCGGCCCAGGCCACCACCAACTGGCGTAGTGTTCCACCTCCCCTAGGACGGCCTCTTCACAAACTGGAAACCTCTGCCCAAGATCCCTTCGGCCTTGCCTGAGGCCACACACAGTCCCCCCACCCCCCACCCCGCTCCTCACTGAGGGAGGTGTGTGGTCTCATTTGCATTTCAGAGACCAGAGTGTTTGCATCAGCAGTCCTCAAACTATAACCCTCCAGTGCCTGCTGGTAGTGTCCAGCGGTGGCAGGACAGATGACAATCCGGGGCTGTTACGGTTTGGTTCCGAGACACTCCAGAGCTGGGGCCAGACCGGGGAAGCCAGCACACTGCAGGTTCCTGCTCAAGAGGTGTAGGAGAGGCACATTCCTGCTCTGGGCTCTCCGAAGCTGGGTGGTGGGCGCCCTGGCAGTGGGGTCACCAACTGAGGGGGCAGGGCCTGTGACCCCAAGAGAGGCTAGGCCGAGGCAAGCATTGGCCTGGAGCTTTCCAAGGGGATTTGACAGGGAGGCTGGCTCAGCTGGGTCCTCAAGCCCCAGACCCAGCAAGAGGACAGAGAATGGTCCTGTGTCTCACGGTGGCCACCAGAGCACACAGGCAGGGATGTGCTAGACAGACGGAGTGACAGGAAGGTGGGGCTCTCCAAACTTGTTTTAGACCTGCCTGGCCTCTGGGACACTCCTAAGAAATGACCAGGGAATGGGGGGTTCCCTGCTCACTGGCTGTGTGTTGGGTGGGTGAGGGCTCTGGGAATGAAAGGAGCTTGGTGGGATCCCCTTCCTTGAGGCTGGGAGCCAGAGGAATGTCCTGGCAGGTTAGGAGACAAGATGCTGAATTGCAGAGGGTTGGGGAGACCAGGGCTGTAGGGTGTACATGGTAATCCGGCCTCACTTCCTGAGCCCATCTAACCCTGGCCACACTGCAAGGAGCCCACTTTCCAGATGGGGAAGCTGAGGCCCAAAGACATCAAGTCATGCTCCCTGGCTACCCAGTGGGAAGCGGGAGTCGGGGCTTGACTTCTCCCTGGGGCTGAGGATGTGTCCTTGCCCGCTGTGGACCAGGGATGCACTGCAGGTGGCCCTGCTCTGCTGCCTCTTCCATCTTCATCTGATGGTGGGAGACGGGACTGTGGGAGGAGTTCTCCTCAGTTCGGGCTCCCTGCAGGGGGAGGTGGGCCAGCTGGGAAGGGCCAAGCCACTGTGCCTGAAATTCCACTCAGACCTGCCTGACAGGCCATTCTTCACCCTTAAGTGTCTACCATGGGCCGTGGGCTGGGCCAACGCCCATGAAGGAGCTGCCCCTGGGAACCTGCAGTGCCCCAGGCCCAGGAGAGGCTCTGCGGATGGGCGCAGGTCCAGGTGAGAGGCCAACATTGTTCCTAATGACAGCACTGTGGTGTGGAGCCAGGTGGGTAAAGGCCCAGACACCCTCCTCTATCTCCAGGCTCCTCTCTATTCCAAACCGCCCAAAGGCCCCACCTGGCTGCCCCTCTGGGGTCTCTGATGGGCAGGGGGCAGCATGGACAAGACATGGGGCTGGGCAGGGGCAGCACAGCTGGAGGGTGTATTCTGCGGGGAGCCCCACATCTCCCAGGGATGACCAGGGTTGTCCAGCCACTGGTGACAGTGCCATGGGGGTGGTGTGGCTCCCCTGGGCCGGCAGGTGACAGAGAGTGTTTGGCCAAGGAGAAGAGGACAGTCAGTCTCTGGGGCAGCCCTTGACCCAGTCCCCACCCTCAAAGTGCAGGGGAGCGGGGCGGGTCCAAGGAAGCAGCGGGAGGATGAGGAGGTGAGTCCCCAGCTGACAGGAATTTGGTGGTTGTGGGTAGGAAGTACCTCGGCGGTAAAAGTGCATGTGGGGGCTTCCCTGGTAGCTCAATGCATAAGAATCCACCTGCCAGTGCAAGAGACACAAGTTCGAGCCCTGGTCCGGGAAGATCCCACATGCTGTGGAGCAGCTAAGCCACACTACTGAGTCTGTGCTCTAGAGCCTGGGAGCCGCACTGTTGAAGCCCGCCTGCCTACAGCCTGTGCCCCTCAACAAGAGAAGCCACTGCGATGAAAAGCTTGTGCATCACAACTAGAGAGTAGCTCCATTTGCCAACACTAGAGAAAAAAGCCTGTGCAGCAACAAAGACCCAGTGCAGACAAAAACAAGTAAATGAATATAAATGGAATTATTTTTAAAAGGTGCGTGTGGTCTTGGCCCAAGGACAGTGGGCCAGCCCTCCCTGGGGGCCTCCCTGGTGTTTGCCAGGTGTACTGAGAGCCACTGAGGGGAGAGGCAGGAGGGCTGCCCCCAGGCCTGCGGTGGGGGCTACAGTGGTGTCAGGAGGAGGGAGCAGGTTATGGCGTGGGGTCTTGGCTGCTGCCTCTTGGCCTGGGGGCCCTGGGCACTGGAGAGGGTGGCCCGAGTTGCCCACTGCGGGGGTGGGGGGTGGTGATGCTGGAGGCAGAGACCTGAAGGGTGCTCCTCAAGGGCCACGGTCACTCTTACTCCTGCTCTGGACGCCCAGGCTGGAAAGTCTCTGCTGGGTGGAGCCCCAGAAGCTACAGGTTGCAGGGCAGGGCAGGGCAGGGGTCAAGCACACTGGTGACCCTGTGCACCTGCCACTCACCTGGGCAAGGTCAGCCTGCGCAGTGCGCCCTGGCCTGCCTGGAGCCTCTGTGGACGGGACTAGTGTGTCCCCAGAGCCTGAGTCTTTCATCTGAGGTAACCACGCCACCACCTCAGGTTGTTGTGGGTGTGTCCCACCAAGTACGTGTGTCCAGACGATGCCTTCCGGGTGATGTGTGTACTCAGCCCAGGGCCCGGCAGGCACTCAGCTAACTGCAGACAGATACCTGCACCCACCACATGCAGCACCTCCTGCAGGCAGCCCCAGGGGTCCAGCAGGGCTCCTTATAGGAGCCCAAGTTCAGGTGCCACCAAGGCCCTCTACAGGAGGACGAGAACGCCCCTGAGTTCAGAGTAGAGTCTCAGGTGCCAGCGTTGATGATACACACTCGTGCCCTACATGGACACTCAGGGACCACTGGGTCTTCGTGGCCGTGTCTCAGGGAAATGCCCCTGCCAGCATGTACAGAGAAGGCCACCAGAGCCCCAGCTGTGGCCCTGGTCCAAGTGTTGTCCGCTGAGTCGCAAAGCCTTGGTGGTGAGGTTCTTGCCCGGCTCCTGGGCCGGCCGTCAGGGTCCTGGCCACTTTCTCTTGTTGGGGCCTCTTCTCCAGCATGCCCTCGGGTCCAGGAGCCCCAGGCCCCCAGTTCTGCACCTTCTCTGCCATTGATCCCTCCCCCCACCTGCGAATAACACGATGACAACGGTGCAGCAATAACCATAGCAGTGGCCCTTGTTCCCCGGGCGCCCATTCAGCCGAGTCCTGGGCCAGGGCTCTATGCGCTGTGTAGCATCTATTGCAGGTCCCTGTCCCAGAGTGACCCAGGGTTGCTCCGCCTGCCCATAAACAGGGGCCTCACGAGGCTGGGCACACCGTCCAAGCCCTTTCCATGCCCCCACACAGGTCTTCATGGAGTACCTGCTGTGTGCCCTGGCTCAGCCCACAGGTGTGACTGGAGCTCGCCCTGCCTTCTGGCACTCACTGTCCCATTCTACAGATTCAGAGACAGGTGTGAAGCAGGTCAGAGGCTCCGGTGGTGGCTCCCTACGCCCCAAGTGGTGAGGGAGAAGCCCCTTTTCCGGTCACCTTAGCTGAGTCTCTCTCCCACTGTGTCTCAGTGTCCTGGGCCACAAAATGATGGCAGTGCCCTGGCCCAGCTCCTGGAGACTGAGGAGTCTGCACCACCTTGGGCTGCCGGGTCTCCTCCATGTGGCAGGCATCCAGTGCCCATTGACTGCAGGTGGTCAGGGGCCAGCCTGCCAGCCCCCACATCCAGGCGCCTGGCAGGAATGTCTCATGTAGTCAGTTCCTGGGCTCACGTTGCCTGTGGCGTGGCCATGACAGCCCTCACTTGCAGATGAAGGATCTATGGCCCTGAGAGACGGCACTGCTCCACAGTCACCAGCTCACAAGGGATATGACCAGTGCAGCCTCCTGCGACCTCCTGGGCCAGCTCAGATGGCAGGTCCTAAGAGGTGCCACTGCCTGGATGGTTTCTAGCATCCCCAGACACGTAGACCCATGACACATGTGCATACATATGTGGTGCCCACATGTGCACACAGTATCCTAACAACATCCCAACGCTACTGCACAATGAGAGACGTGTGCGCATGCGTGCGCTCCCCCCACCGTGCACGTGGCACCGCGCAGGACGGGGGAAATCTGCTTGCACGTGTGCGCACATACTCAAGCACTGCATGTGCGTGTGCACACATGCACAGAGGCACAAGGCAGGTGTGCACTCGCTCAGCAAGGCCGAGGCGTCGCTGGTGGCTCAGGTAACAGTAGGCCCTGCAACCTGATTCCTCAAGGATGGGCCGGCCCAGGGCCACTTCGACTTCTCAGCCGCCTCCCTGAGGCCTGGTGGGGGAGGCTGAGCAGGACCAAGGCCTGGGAGCCTTTTGTCACTGTTTCCCAGGGGACACCGAGCTGAGGGCAGCTATAGTGCCCGGCAGGGAGCCGTGGCTGGCTGCACCACGGTCCACCCCTCATTCCCCAGCTGCAGCCTGTCTGAGGATCCGGGCGGTGAGGCTGGACCAAGATGAAGTGCCAGGCCCCCAGCCTGTTCCCAGTGTCCCCAGAAGACCCAAGGACTTCCCAGCACAGCAGTGCCAATCCCAGCCTTCCAAGCCTTGGCTCCCCTAGCCAGTCTGCCCAGCAGACTCGCTGCGGCCTGTGTCCCATTCAGTCCCCTATACCGTGTACCCCAGAGCAGGGGCTGTGGACACCACCCTACCCTGGCCCTTCTTCCAGCCCCCACGAGCAGGGGCTGGGTCTCTGCCTCGTAGCTAGCACCCCACAGTGACCCCAGATCTTGTGCCCCTTCCCCTGCCCCCAACTACTGAAGCTGCTGGGGCTCTGGGGCCCCCAGGTACTCACATGGCCCCGTGTCCGCATCGACCTCCGGGGACCTCCGCTCTGTTCCGGGACGCTCCCGCCTGAGAGATGGAAACCAGCACTATGAACTTGCTTGGGAACAAGACATAATTTTGGCCAAACCCGCTTGACAGGTTTTCGATTCCCCCGGCCAGGAGCAGAGAGGAGGCAGAGCCGGCCCAAAGCCACCCAACAGGTTCTGCCATCGCACAGAAAGTGGCAGAACGGGTCGGATCTGACCCTCATAGAGAGAGGATTGTTCCTCCATGATCTCCGCATGGCCTGGGCCTCTGGCTGGAGCCGGGCAGTTTGCAAGGAGAATCCAGGGCCTGGAAGTGGACGTGAGGGGCAGGGCAGGGGCAGATTGTGGGGGAGCTGGGGGAGGAAGGAGCATTGTCACCTCAGGGTGGAGGAGAGCACGAGCCTCTCCCCTGGCTCCCATGAGCTGAGCTGTCCTGCCTCAGTTTCCTTGTCTGTAAATTGGGGGTGATGACCATGGGCCTGCCTCTACTGGAGCTCTGGAGATGGAATCTAGATGGGTTGGCAGTGGCCCTGCTGGGTTGGGGCCCCTGCCTTTCACTGGCTCCTCCACCCCCAAGAAGAGAACAGGCACATGGCCTAGGCAGGTGGGCATCTAGGGTCTCAGGGTGGCCTGGGGTGCCCTGTGGGGCTGGGCCAGGGGCCACCACCGTGGGCACAGGAGCCAGGCATTGCGGTTTTCCGTGTTTGTCCTCCGCTCACGACACTGTGGCAGCACTCATGCAGAAAAGAGCTGGCCTGAGGGCCGCAGCTGCCACCACTACTCTTCCCCCTCGGCTCCTCCCTACTTCCTCCACAAGCGCCCGCCCTGTGCTCCCTTACCCTGATCCTCCTTAAGCTACACCCAAATTCATACTCCCAACTCTGCACAGGAGCCCTCGCTTGGGGTACCTGAGGCAACCCCAGGGAGTGCTCAGAGCTCCATGGGGGAGGACCCGGGCTCCAGGCCAGCTGCCCTGGTGAGGTCCCAGGAGGCACTTCCTGCCCCCTGGTGAGGCCCCTTCCGGCTACCCCCCACCACTACCCCAGGCTCTCAGGGGAACAGTGGTCTCTGTTGGGCACCTCCAGGCTCCAGCCTGCCGGGAGCTTTGCAGATGCCTCCTGGCTGGGCCCCTGGGGGAGGTGTCTGCACGCTGTGGGCCCTTGGCCTGTGCCCTGCACAAGGGGGTGGACATGGTGAGCGTGGCGCAGCCTGGCCTGTGGGGACCGTGTACGTGTGTGCGCTCACCCCTCAGCTTGTCTAGTCACGTGTTTGGTGCACTCTTGTTGTGTACGTGGTGTGCTATGTTCAAGGTTGGGGTTGTAGATGTGAGGGTGGGCTGTGTGGCTTTGGCTTTGTGTGCCTATGTCTGGGTATCCCCATGGCGAGGGCAGAGGCAGGGGCAGGGTTGACCCTCAAAGCAGCCAGCATCAGCCTAATTGAGCCCTGCCCCCCTCCCTCCACCTCAGCCAGGTTTGAACCCCAACTCTGCCCCTTGAGAGCTGGCTCACCTTGGGCCAATCACACCACCTCTCTGAGCCATGGCCTTGTGAAAACTGGCTTCATGACGGCAGCTGGACCAGGGTCTGCCCCCGGAGGTGCTCACTGTGCTTGTCAGTGGATTGGGCATGGGCTCCAACTGGACCATGTTAGTAGTTGAACGAAAGCTCTAGTTGCCCATAAAGGGAAATTCAGAGCCATGACACAGCCCAGGGATCCGAGGTGCCTGCAGCACTGTCTCCATGTCTCTAGCAACGCACCGTGCGTCGACGGGTGCGTGGATGAACCATCCACAAGCCATCCATACCTCTTTGGGAGGAGAAGACCTCTGACACCCCAGCGATGCAGTGAATGTCAGGCATCCTGCTGGGGGAGGGCAGCTCCGGAGGGGACGCCAGCAGACTCCAGGATGAGAGCCTGCGGAGAGGGAACAGCCAGAGGCAGTGGGAGGCTGCCAGGGTCCAGAGTCGGGTGAACAAAGGGTGGCAGAAACTTCCTAGGGTGACGGCACGTTCTATACGGCATTGTGGTGATTGGTATTACAGGGGAGTGCCTGTTTGGCAAAACCCATCAATTTACACTTTAAAAGTGTGAATTTTGTTTTATGCAAATTATACCCCAATAAAGTTTTTATTTTATTTTATTTTTTTTTTTCCGTCTCAGCTGTACATGAGTTCCCAATCTTGAAGTTTTTTTCTTTTTTAATTAATACACTAGAGTAGTTTTAGGCTCACAACAAAATGAGAAGGAAGCACAGAGATTCCCCACGTGCCCCCTGTGCTGCCCCCACCTCTTCACGCCCGTTATCCAAACCTCCCACCAGATGGTGCATTTGTTACAGCTGATGAACCTGCACTGACACGTCATCACTACTCAGGGTCCACAGTTCACATCAGAGCTGACTGTTGTGTTGTACATTCTTTGGGTTTGGACAAATGTATCATGACATGTAACCACCATTACAGCATCACACAGAGTATTTTCACTGCCCTAAAAATGCTCTGTGCTCCACCTATTCATCCCTCCCTCCCCCCACCCCCTGGCCACCCCTGATCTTTTCACTGCCTCCATAGTTCTGCCTTTCCCAGAGTGTCACAGAGCTGGAGTCACACAGTCTGCAGCCTTCTCAGATTGCCTTCTTTCACTTCGTAACACTCACTTATATATTCTTCTATGTCTTTCCATGGCTTGATAGCTCATTTCTTTCTCGAGCCATTCAACTGAATATTATTCAATACCCCACCGTCTGCGTGCACTACAGTCTGTCCATCACCTGCTGAAGGACATCTTGATTGCGTCCAGCCTGAGGCAGTTATGAATATGGCTGCTGTAAACATCCATGTGCAGGTTTTGGTGTGGACACAACTTTCGGCTTCTTTGGGTAAATAGAAGGAGCATGATTGGTAGATGGTATGGATAGTCAGAGCATGTTTAGTTTAATAAGAATGAAGTTGATTTTGAGAAAGCTGAAATGCTCTCTAGGACATGCAGGCATGCTGTTCTCCCAGCCCTGTACCTCCCCACCCCCATTCCCGAAGAGAATAAGACTCCACTATCCAGCCAGGCTAGGGGCCACATCAGCCAGCTACTCCCAGGTGACAATGGCTGAGCTTGCTGCCACACTGTGCAGAGACCAGTAATCCTGGGGCCAGGGGTGACGGGGGCCACAGCTTTATCCAGGCTCCCTCTCTCTGTCCCAGACACATGTGGACACAGATCTTAAGACATTTGTTCCTGTGTTAATTGTGCCACATTGGTGGGAGCGGTGGGACCAGCCAGGTGCAGAGGAGCAGGAGACACGCAGCCTAGGACCCCATCTGGCGGGTCACAGAGCACCACTGGAGGATGGGTAGTACTGAGAGAGGCCGCTGCTTGCAGAGCCCGCTGTGTGCAGACCCTAGTGACACCCCATCACCCTGGTTGCATGAGCAGGTGCTGGAGCTGTGGGGAACAGGAAGTGAAGGATGGTTTGTGACAAGGTGAGAGGGCACAGGTCCGTCTAGTCAAGGCTATGGTTTTTCCAACGGTCCTGTATGGATGTGAGAATTGGACTATAAAGAAGCTGAGCACTGAAGAATTGATGCTTTTGGACTGTGGTGTTGAAGACTCCTAACAGTCCCTTGGACTGCAAGGAGATCCAACCAGTCCATCCTAAAGGAGATCGGTCCTGGTGTTCATTGGTAGGACTGTTGTTGAAGCTGAAACTCCAATACTTTGGCCACCTGATGCGAAGAGCTGACTCATTGGAAAAGATCCTGATGCTGGGAAAGATTGAGGGTAGGAAAAGAAGGGGATGACAGAGGATGAGATGGTTGGATGGCATCACCGACTCAATGGACATGGGTTTGGGTGGATTCCAGGAGTTGGAGATGGACATGGAGGCCTGGCATGCTGCGGTTCATTGGGTCTCAAAGAGTTGGACATGACTGAGCGACTGAACTGAACTGAGGGGGCAAAGGAGAAAAGGAAATATATATCCATCCGAATCCAGAGTTCCAAAGAATAGCAAGGAAAGATAAGAAAGCCTTTCTAAGTGATCAATACAAAGAAATAGAGGAAAACAATAGAAAGGGAAAGACTCGAGACATCTTCAAGATCTCCTCAAGAAAATGAGAGCAACCAAGGGAACATTTCATGCAAAGATGGGCACAATAAAGGACAGAAACTGTATGGACTTAACGAAGCAGAAGATATTAAGAAGAGGTGACAAGAATACACCAAAGAACTATACAAAAAAGATCTTAATGACCCAGATAACTACAATCTGGTGTGATCACTCACCTAGAGCCAGACATCCTGGAATGCAAAGTCAAGTGGGCTTTATGAAGCATCACTACTAACAAAGCTAGCGGAGGTGATGGAATTCCAGTTGAGCTATTTCAAATCCTAAAAGATGATGCTATGAAAGTGCTGCATTCAATATGCTAGCAAATTTGGAAAACTTAGCAGTGTCCACAGGACTGGAAAAAATCAGTTTTCATTCCAATCTCAAATAAGGGCAATACCAAAGAATGCTCAGATTACTGCACAATTGTACGGATCTCATATGCTAGCAGAGTAATGCTCAAAATTCTCCAAGCTAGACTTCAATAGTATGTGAACCAAGAACTTCCAGATGGTCAAGCTGGATTTAGGAAAGGCAGAGGAACAAGAGGTCAAATTCCCAACATCCACTGGATCATAGAAAAAGCAAGAGAATTCCAAAATTACATCTACTTCTGCTTTATAGACTGCACCAAAGCCTTTGATTGTGTGGATCACAATAAACTGTGGAACATTCTTAAAGAGATGGGAATACCAGACCACCTTACCTGCCTCCTGAGAAATCTGTATACAGGTCAGGAAGCAAGTTAGAACTGGATGTGGAACAACAGACTGATTCCAAATTAGGAAAGGAGTACGTCAAGGTTGTATACTGTCATCCTGCTAATTTAATTTATATGCAGAGTACATCATGCGAAATGCTGGGCTGGATGAAGCACAAGCTGGAATTAAGATTGCCAGGAGAAATATCAATAACCTCAGATATGCAGATAACACCTCCCTATGGCAGAAAGTGAAGAGGAACTAAAGAGCCTCTTGATGAAAGTGAAAGAGGAGAGTGAAAAACTGCCTTAAAACTCAGTGTTCAAAAAACTAAGATAATGGCCCCATCACTTCCTGGCAAATAGATGGGGGAACAATGGAAACAGTGACAAACTATTCTGAGGGCTCCAAAATCACTGCAGATGGTGACTGCAGCCATGAAATGAAAAGACACTTGCTCCTTGGAAGAAAGGCTATGACCAACCTAGATAGCACGTTAAAAATCAGAGACATTACTTTGCTGACAAAGGTCCATCTAGTCAAAACTATGGTTTTTCCAGCAGTAATGTATGGATATGAGAGCTGGGCTGTAAAGAAAGCTGAGTGCTGAAGAACTGATGTTTTTGAACTGTGGTGTTGGAGAAGACTCTTGAGAGTCCCTTGGACTGCAAGGAGATCCAACCAGTCAATCCTAAAGGAAATCAGTCCTGAATATTCATTGGAAGGACTGATGCTAAAGCTGAAGCTCCAATACTTTGGCCACCTGATACAAAGAACTGACTCATTGGAAAAAACCCTGAGGCTGGGAAAGATTGAAGACAGGAGGAGAAGGGGATGACAGAGGATGAGATGGTTGGAGGGCATCACCAACTGTATGGACATGAGTTTGAGCAAGCTCTGGGAGTTCGTGATGGACAGGGAAGACTGGCGTGTTGCAGTCCACGGGGTTGCAAAGAGTCGGACGTGAGTTTGCGACTTAACTGACTGAGGGGGCCTTTAGAGGGAGTGCAGAGCAGGAGGCATCCACTGAGAGGTCAGAGGGTGACTTTGGGTGGGAGCAGGAGGGAGAAGCCACGTGGCTAGAGAGTACGCCTGGAGTGAGTAGAGCCCATGAGGTCAGAGCAGGGCCTGGGAGCTCAGGACAGGTCCCCGTCCCCAGCCTGGAGTCTCCCTTACTCTGTTGGGCAGATCAAGCTCTGGATCTTGAGCTCAGCTGCCCCTGATCCCCTGGGGGAACTGGTTCAAGCTTCAGTTTCCCTGTTCATCTGACTGGCCATCACCAAGGACCTGCCTGGGAAAGCTGGACCAGCTCAGTGGATATGAAAGTACAGGAAAATGCCCTGTGAGGTCTGGGACACCCCTCTCAGTGTGTTGGGACTGAGGGGCCATCAGGAGAGCTGCAGCTGGCCAGGGTACAGGTGCAGGCACCACTAGGCAGGCCAGCATCTTCCAGGAGCACCATGCAAAGCTTCTCTACCTCTGATGTCATGGCTGGAGGGCGAGGGCAGGGGAAGGTGCTTCCTGGCCTAAGGAAGGGGCCTCCGAAGGAGGGTCTGGGGGGTGGCAGATACCCACTGCTTCCCAGTCACCCACAGACTCATTCACTCATGTGTTCATTCGAGCCTCTACAGGGCTCAGTCCTAAGCTCTGGGTGCACACATGGTTGCGACTCTGATGCAGACAGGTCTCTCCTGCTTAGGAGACTTCTGGCTGTCAGAATCAGGTGCTCGGGAGCACTCTTTGAGCATCAGTGTACTCGACTGTACTCAAGACGAGGATGCCCACTTGGCAGGGTGGATGTGAGAATGAGATGGTGTCTTGGCATCACGCATACATTCATTCAGAGTTGATGCCCCAGGGAGCCAGGAGCTGGGGATGGGGTGACCTAACCAGGTGGGCACCCATCTCTCAGAGGGCATGTTGTCCAGGAGACTGTGGCCTGGTGTCAGAGCTCAGGGCTGCTCCAAGGCCCTCAGTCTTCCACTTCAGTTCCAGGCTGGAGCTGGCAGGGCAGGAGAGCAGGGAGTCGGGGCAGGTCCCAGAGCCCAGCCCGGGGGTCCTCTGCACCAGGCGGCCTTCCTCTGATACCCGGGGACTGGGGCTGCAGAAGCAGGTCTCCAGGCCCCCAGCCCTGCCTCCCTGGACAGCTGGAGGCAAAACCCTGGCCCGGTGAGGTGCTCTCCTGGGCTTTTATCCCTGTACTGGGAGGGGTTGGAGATAAGGCATCAAAGGCTTTTGCAAATGTACCTTTAAAAGCTGGGCCTCTTCTGTCTGCTGTTTGTGTTACTGGATTGATGGATGGGGTGGGAGGGGGGTGGGGGGCACTGGCCCCCAGATAAATGGGTCACCTATTAATATGGCCCTGCAAAGCGGGGGTACGGGTGGGGAGGGGCTCCTATGATGTCTGGAACTGCTGTTCCCACCCTCACTGAAGACAGACTCCTGATGACCTGGCTGGGGGAGGGGGCAACTGGCAGTGGGGTTGGCCTGGGCAGTTGGAAGGGTGGAGGGGGCCTGGGATTTCTTAGGGGAGGGAGAGGGTGCGGTACCCCCCAACCCTCCCTCTGAGTGGCCTCAAGACCAGGCACCCTATTTGGAAGATTCCTTTTGATAACGCAAGAACTGTAAGGACGACCCACCTTGCAAAGCAGTAAAACACTACAAATAAGGCCAAAGTCTCTTTTTATTGTCATCTCTCGTCCCCTCCCCAGGGTAACCTCTGCTAAGGCTGACTGCATTTCCCCCCAGATCTTTCTGTGTATAACCACCTACCTGTGCATTTAATCATCTTAAAAGTGCACATTTAGAACAATCCCAGATTTGTGCAGTCAACACCACTGACTCCAGAACATTTCAGCATCCCCAGAGCAAGCCCCATACCTGTTAGCCATGACTCCCCACAGCCCCTGACAACAACTAAGCTGCTTTCTGCCTCTATGGATCTGCCTGTTCTGGACAGTTCATATAACTGAATCACACCATATGGTCTTTGCTGTCTCGCTTTTTCACTGAGCAGAGTATTTCCCAGGTTCACCCGTGTTGTAGTATGTGGCAATACTCCTTTTCAGGGCCGAATGATATTCCACTGTATGAAAAGATGTTTTGTTTATCCATTTACCTGTTGTGGACTTTTGCTTTCCCCCCTACCTGTTAGATACAGGGAATAATGTTACTATGAACATTTCTGGGACACATGTTTTACCGATCACCTGTTTTCAGATCTCCTGGGTAAATACCTAGGAGTAGAAGTGCTGGGTCGTATGATGACTTCCTCTTTAACTTTTTGGGGAGCTGCCAAAGGATTCAAAATTTTAACAGTGAGGTGATTTAATTGAGCAGTTGGTGAGAACCACACACAGTCTTTAGCACAGCATGATTTGCACATCCTGATGTTGGAGTCTTCTGGGGTCCTTACTGAAAACAATCGTTTATGTGTCTGTTGTAGTCATGAAATGCAGGTCAAGAGTGACAGATGGTAACCAAATAGCTGGAGAGAGGTAGACTGACTGACAGGTACATAGGTGGATTGGTGGACAGAGAGAGAGATGGATAGATGGATGGTATTAACAGATGGATCAATAGATGGATGGATAAGTGGGTAGACAGATGGATGGATGGATAGATCAATGGATGATGGACAGATCAATGGATGGATGGTATTAACAGATGGGTGGATGGGTGGATCAATGGGTGGTTGGATAGATGAATGGATCAATGGATGGATAGACAGATGGATGGTATTAATAGATGGATGGATGGATGATGTTCAGGCTGGCATGGAGCTTGGGAGTCAGCAGGTTGGAGGTGAGACCAGAGACTCTTGTTTTAGCAAGCTCTTAGTTGGTTTGTAGGATCAGGCTAGTCTTCATTCTGTCCCGACAGCTTCAGGGCATTCCTCCACATGAGCGACCTCACTGAATTTAGCCATTCCTACCCGTAGACTTTCCTGTTGCTTCCATTTCTTAAAAAAAATTTTTTTTTTCCTCCTCCCCATGGCAAGTGAGACCTTCATTCTCTGACCAGGGTTCTAACCTGCACCCCCTGCATTGGAAGGCAGAGTCTTAACCTCTGGACCCCCAGGGAAGTCCCACCATGTCACTTCCATTTCTGGAGTTCGTTTTGGTTTTTGCCTGTGACAGAGTGCTGGAGGGCAACTGATTCTTGCAGAAAGATGAGAAGTGGAGTCTCAGGGTAGGATCCACCCCAGCTTGTTCCAGGCCAGAGGGCTGTGCCAGTCCTGAGCTGAGCCATGCAGGAGACCAGGTGAAGGGCCCAGGTTGGCCTGTAGAGTCTGGACAGGGGGCTGGCAGAGAGCAAGGGCCAGGAGAGTCCCTGGCCGGAGTCCCTACCAGGGCTGAATCAGGGTGAGGAGAGAGTATGAAAATGTAAGGTGGCACTAAAAGCTTAGCAATCAAGAGACATAGTGTACATTTCTGGGTTTTGATTTTTTTTAATTTTATTTTATTAAAAATTTTTTTTTTAAGATTTGTTTTTTACGTGGACCATTTTTAAAGTCTTCATTGAATTGCAGATCATCAACTGCCCTGATGTGTGTGTGAAGTTCTACACAGTCTCATCTCCTCTGTAGTTTCCCAGATCTACCACCAATGCTGAGATGGCATTCCCAGTACCTACTGTGATCTTTCTTCCCCTTGTCCTATGAACACCGCCCCTGGGGCCCCTGTCCCTAAACCCCAGGAGCCACTGACCTGTTCTCCATTTCTAGAATAATCTGTCATTCCCAAAATACCCTATGGGCTCATACTGTGTGTGCCCTTTGGGGACTGGTGTTTGTATCCATCTTTTTTTTTGAACTTTTTATTTTGTATTAAGGTATAGCTACAGGCATTTTTTTTTTTTTAAGGTTTTGATTTGATGTGGACTTTTTAAAAAAGTCTTTTCTGAAATTGTTGCAATATTATTTATGGGGTATTTTTTTAGGGGGTGGTTTGGCCTCAAGGCATGTGGGATCCTGATTCCCCAACCAGGGATTGAACCCACACCCCCAGCATTAGAAGGCAGAATCTTAAACCATGAGACCACCAGGGAAGTCCCCTCTTGATATTGTCTTTTCAAATATATATGTATTTTAAATTTTCTATTTTATTTATTTTTGGCTGGGCTAGGTCTTTGTTGCTGTGAGGAGTTTGCTCTAGTTGTGGCGAGCAGGGGCTACTCTCTAGTTGTAGAGAGATCAGGCTACTCTTCATTGCAGTGGCTTCTCTTGTCCGGAGCGCGGGCTCCAGGCTCTTGGGCTTCAGCAGTTGCAGCTCCTGGGTTCTTGAGCACAGGCTCAGTAGTTGTGGTACATGGGCTTAGCTGTCCCACAGCACGAGGGATCTTGCATATCAGGGACTGAATCTGTGTCCCTTGCATTGTCAAGCAGACTCTTTACTACTGAGCCACCAGGGAAGCCCCAATATTGTCTTTTGTAGAACAGATGTTTTCAGTTTTGATGAAGTTCAGCCTATCAGTTTTCTCTTTTATGGACTGTGCCTTTGGTGCTCTATCTGAAAAGGCATCACCTGGCCCAAGTCATCTAGGTTTTTCCCTGTGTTATCTTCTAGGAGTTTCTTAGTTTGCACTTTACATTTAGGTCTGTGATGCGTTTGAGTTCATTCCTGTGATGGGTGTGAGGTCTGTGTCTAGATTCATCTTTTGCTGGTGGAGGGGTGTCCAGTGGTTCCAGCATCATTTGTTGAAGAGACTGTCTTTGCTCTGTTGTGTTGCTTTGCTCCTTTGTTTATGGGGGTCTGTTTCTGGGCTCTCTGTTTTGTTCCATTCATCTGTTTGTCTGTTCTTTCCCCGAACCACTCTGTCTTCATTACTTTAACATTTTAGTAAGTCCTGAAGCTGGGTAATCACTCCTCCAGCTTTGCTTTTCTCTTTCAAGCATTTAAAATATTTATTTATTTATTTGGTTGTGTCAGGTCTCAGCTGCAGCTTGTGGGACCATCCCTCGTCAATGCGGTGTGCAAATCTTAGTGGTAGCGTGTGGGGTCTTAGGTCCCTGACCAGGTATCCGACCCCAGCCCCTGGACTGGGAGTGCTGAGTCTTAACACCTGGACCACCAGGGAAGTCCCTTCTCCTTCAACGTTGTGTGGATCATTCTGGGTCTTTTGCCTCCTCTCCACGTGAACTTTAGGATCCGTTTGTTGGTATCCACGGAGCAACTTGCTAGGATCTTGGTTGGGATTTTACTGAATCTTCCACACCCTTCTGAAACAGCCTTTGCTGGCCTTAGGGTAGGGGCTCTGAGGAGTGCAGAGGGGCTTGGGGCTAAACCTGGTGTGCCTTGGATTGTCACCTACCTCAGCTTCATTTTGGGGACAACGGGGGTGTCTGAGGTATCTGTCTCCTGGTGGATTTGATGAGAGAACGCCCATGTGGGAGGCCCCGGTGGTGCCAGGCCTGCTGAGTCCTTGCAAATGTGCACTCTTTTTTAAAACAGAATTTATATATGTATTTATGGCTGTTTCGGGTCTCAGTTCCGGCATGTGGTCAGTAGCTGCGACACTCAGGCTTAGTTGCCCGGAGGCATCTGAGATCTTAGTCCCCAGACCGGAGATCAAACCTGTGTCCCCTTCGTTGCAAGCCAGATTCTTAACCACTGGACCACCAGGCAAGTCCTCTCAAACGTGCAGTCTTGAGAGTTCTTTGTTAGCTGCCATTTTGGAGGTCAGCGGCTGAGAGGGCACTGACCCCTCAGCCTTGCAGCCAGTTGACACGTAGGCTTAGGGAGCAGGGCTGTCAGCGAAGGTGGTTTCGCCCCTGAACATGGATGGCATCCTCGTCACTAGGGCTGTGATGGCTGCCCGGAGCCCAGCCAGCAGTTCTTGGCCTCTTCGCCTGACTCCAGGAAGCTTAAAACTTGTTTTTCTGCTTCCTTGTCCCCAGATATAAACAGCAACCACAGTGGCTGTGCTCTCGGGCACTGAGCAGAGTGGCCCTGGCTTCCTGGAGCTGCGGGAATTTATGGGCACATGTAGTGGAGACTGGAAGTCACACCCAGAAAGGGTGGCTTGATCTGGGGTTTTAGGAGAGGAGGCAGGGGTGAGTAGGTGTCTGTGATGAGAGTGACCCCAGCCCTGAGCTGGGCTGTCCACTGGCACCTCACAGATAATAAAACTGCATTTTCCTGCAGTGCTGGGGAGGAGAGGGGGTGTGGGGGGCGGGGGTGTGTGGGGGCAGGGGCGGGGCCCTGTGGACCAGGATGTTGTAATGGTGCCTTGCGGCCCAGAGTGTGATGTCAGAAAACCATGGCCCATGTGCCACAGATCCCACACACATCATAAAGATACATTAATGGGCCATGTGTCTTTACAGAAATACTGATATTGTTGTTTTACGAGAAATGAAAGCTGAAAATATTAAGTTAGAAAGTTAGGGCCTTAAAAAAAAAAAAGTTAAATGATGAAGACGTGGGAACGGAGCTCACAAACCCTGTCCCTGCTGGTCTCAGCATCCTGGGGGTGAGGGGCCTGTGATGGACGTCGCCAGTCTCCAGTAGACCCCTGTGGGTTGTGGACCCTTTCGGGGCCTCCTCTTTGGGAGGTTTGGGGGGTACGTGATAGGATGAGGGGTGCTGGGGTAGTCCAAACATTCACAGGCCAGGCCTGGGAGGGGGCCACTGCATGTCCAGGGCTGAAGCCTAGGAGCAGCAACTGGGCCTCCCATCAGCCTGGTCCCCTTGCTCTGGGAGCGGTTGGAATGTACTGAGGACTTCCTTTCACCCCAGTTCTTCCCAGAAAGGGGATTTTTCTGGCTCCCCATCAGAGGGCAAATGCTCTAGGGTCAGAATTTAAGCCTTTATTTTATGGATTGAAGAGCTTGAATGATCCTCTACAAATGAGCAGATTAGGGGGCCTGAAGGGACCGTGATGGTGGAAGTCAGGGTGGCTGTCCCGTACCATCGAGTGGGCTGTCATCCCCCCCAGGCACTGAGAGCTTGGGAGGACGGGTAATGGGCTGTCAGGTGGATTGATTCTCTCGTCCAGTGGTGCTTCTGTCCCTGCTGCACTCTCCCGGGGCTTGCCAATCATCGGGGTTTTTGAGCTCTGCTGCCTATGTGTACAACCCACTCCAGTGTTCTTGCCTGGAGAATCCCAGGGACGGGGGAGCCTGATGGGCTACCCCACCAGACTCTGGGGTCGCACAGAGTCAGACATGACTGAAGCGACATAGCAGTGCCGGTGGCCTGTGTATACCCCAAACACTGCACACCCAGGGTTAGACTCTTCCAAAGTTTTGATCAGGCTTTAATTTTTTAAAGTGAAATTCTCACGATCTCAAATTAGCCATTTTAAAGCAAACAATTTGGGAGCATTTAGTACCTTCACAACACTGTGTGACCATCACCTCCGTCTGGTTCTAAAACACTTCTATTTCCCCGAAAGGAGACCCTGTATCCATCAAGCCTTCACCCCCTGTTCTCTTCCCCCAGCTCCTGGTGACCCCCGACCCGCTGTCTGTCTCAATAGACATTCTTTGTAAATGGGGTCCTACGAAACATGGTAGCCCATGTCTGGCTGCATTCGCTCAGCATCGTGTCACTGAGCCTCATCCATGAGGGAGCCAGTGTGGTTCTTTGTTCTCTTTCATGACCGACGAAGGTCCATTGTGTGGATGGGCCATATCTTGTTGATCCATCATCCTGTGAGGGACACAGGCTGCTCCCTCCTGCGGCTACGGTGAGCAGCGCTGCGGTGACCGCTGGTACGTGTGTATCCACGTTCCTGTCGTCTGTCTTTCCCAGTCTCTAGCCCACATTCGGCACCAGAGGTGAGCACAGTCACACGGCGGGTAACCTCTGCTGGTCAAAGTCACATGTGTGAGAGGCACCCACCGGGTCCCTTTGCGGTGGTCACTCTGCTTGCTGAGAGAATTCCCTCGAGTCGGTGGACTACACTAGTTTACCTGCTCTCCTGTTGATGCATGTTTTTGAGTGGAGCTGCAGTTTGTGTGCCCCTTTTGTGTGAACCTTGGTTTTCCTTTCTGCGGGCAAATATGCAGGAGTAGATGGATGGTGGTTAACATGGCATTACTTGACTGTAGGAAGCAGCCACACTGCTTTCTGCAGCAGCTGCTCCATCTGCATTCTGGACAGCAGGTATGAGAGTTCAGCTGCTCCAGTCTTTTCCAACACAGGGCTGTCAGTACTTTAAATTTTAGCCATTCTCAGGGGGTATTGATTCTGCTTTGAAGATAGGACAACTGAAGCTCAGAGAGGTGAAGTGAGCTGTCCAGGGTCCCGTGCGGAGTAGTCAGAGACTCGGAGATCACCTGTGACTAAGCCCAGACTCCTAGTCCCAAACCATGTGGCCTGTGCTGCCACCCGTGTCCAGGAACAGACTGCAAAGGCCTTCAGAGAAAGGTCCATCCAGTGACTGATAAATGGACACTTCAAAATCTGGGGAGACAAGCAGGAGAGTGTTCTCACCCCTAGACAGACTGGGGGCCAGCCCAGTGAGAGAGACCCCTTTAAGCTTCAGTAATAGTAATATAGTCATATTAGGCTTCCTTTAATAAACCCCTAGAGGTGGAGATGGTAAGACTCCTCCCTCCCTTGAACCCAAGGCTGGTGGGTGGCCAGGGGGACAGACAGAAAGTTCCCTGACCTTGAGAGGCAGTGGGAGCCCCCAGAGCAGGGTGGGATGTTCCTGGGACCCTCCCTCACCCAGGCAGGCCTGGCCTGGGACTGAGGCCTGTGTGGTCCCCACATCCTATGTTGCTTTCCCAAACACGCACAGTTACATAAACCGTGATAACACTTCATAAACATTTTTCTAACATGTGGAATGTTTGACATGAATTTCAGCTATTTTAGAACTAATAAACAATTGTCAATGTCACGGCCGACGCGAAGCAGAAGCCGCAGAGCTTTATGGAAGATCAAAGGCGGGAGGGACGACCTCCTCTCCAGAGAAGAGGACACAGAGTGACCCGTCCTGGTCCTTCCGAAGGCAGGGCCTTCCGCGGAGCTCGGATCTGGGCAGCCACGGCTCGGGGCCCCTTCCCACCAGGCAGGCCCTTCGGGTTCCTGGCTTCCAGATGCTCATTAGGACTTACTGCTGCCATCTGCGCCTGTCCAGGGAGGGCCATCGGGGTGGAGTGTACTGGCCAGTGAGCAACAGCAAGCTGCCGGGCACCTCGCCAGCTGCCCGGCCTCGGGGCCCACGGCTGGCGCCAGGGAGCTGGCCGGCAGAGGCCCAGCGCTGCTCTGGAGATGTGCTGAGTTCGTGAGGGGCCCCGGGCGTCAGGACACCCTGCTCCAGGTCTTCCTAGGGGGCACCTGGACCTCCTTCATCACTGGTACTGCGATGCGGCTGAGGGCTGGAAAGGGTGCCTGGCCAGAGCGAGGCCCCCTCAGAGGCAGCTCCATCCTGGGGATCAGCACCCAGGAGTCTGAGGGGGCCATGTGGGATATGTGGGAGCAGGTGCCTGGAGTCCCCTGGAATCACTGGGGCCCCATCCTTACAGGGCAGCATGACAGAGCCAGGTGTTCCACCTGCTTTCATGTGAGCCCTGGGGAGATGTGACGGACGCCTCTCACCCCCCAGGCCCTTGGAGCCCAGGCTGGCTGAACACACGAGTGAGGGAAGGAGGCCATTGCCCCGATTGCTTCTCAGCTTTGGGGACCCCTCTCCCCACGGCCTCAGGACTTGTGGGTCTGGGGTCACAGGTGGGGCATCTCATTTGCTCCCCCAGGTTGTTTGGCGGGTATGCTGCTCAGCCCTCCCATGCTCGGCATTTAGATCCTTCTTTGTCCTGGTTTCGGTGGTCCTTGAGTGCGGCTTGAAGGCCGCCTGATCTCCTGCTCTGAGCACAGCTTGCGCTTCTGCCCAACATGGCTGCAGAGGCCCCCATAATGGAAGTTTGAGGTCCTTGCCTCTCCCCGCCCCGTAGCCCCCACTTCATTCGCAGGAGAAGCTGGAGCCCATGACTGGCCAGCCTCTGCCCTCCTTCCCTCTTTCTCCCCCAGCTGGGTGCCTGCCTCAGGGCCTTTGTACCTGCTTCACCCCAACGCTGGTCGATCTTGCTCCCACTGGAGTATCCGCTCCAGGAGATGAGGGGCCCGGCCTCCCTCAGGCCACCTCCCCAGAGCCTGGCAGCTGTTGAGGGTGAACTCTGACCCCTCAGGAGGTCCTGACCTTGGAACCTGTGTGTGTGGCCTCCTTTGCAAATAGGGTCTTTGCAGGAGTGATCCAGTGGAGATGAGGTCACAAGGTGGCCCTGGTCCAGTGACTGGTGTCCTTAAAAGAGGACGTCCACAGAAGACACGGGGAGAAGCCCCATGCTGACAGAGGTGGAGAATGGAGTGATGCGGCCACGAGCCCAGGGACGCAGGGGCTGCCTGCCGCGCAGGGAGCAGGGATGAGCTGGAAGGATCCTCCCCTGGAGCCTCCGGAGGAGGCACAGCCTACTGACCCCCCGATTTCAGACTTGTCGCCTGCAGGCTGTGAGAAAGTGGGTTCCTGTTGCCGTCAGACCCCCCCCAGTTTATAGTCCTTTGCTTCAGGCACCTGGGACACTAACACCCACATGACGGCCACTTGTAAACACATCTGGCTGGATGAGTAACTGAGGAAACGTCTCCTCCACCGGTGATGATCCAGGCTGACCTCTCTGCCCGGGGGCTTCCTGGGTCCTGTCCCCTCAGGCACAGACCATGTGTCCTCTCCAGCCTGGCCAGGTCTCACCCCCACTGCCTCCCTCTGACCCCAGAATCCTCAGGCCACTCCAACACAGTGCAGCCAGGCCTTCCTGGGCACGGGGCTGAATACCTGGGACCTCTTCCCCCCAGGTTCCCCCTCGTGAACTAAGGGGCAGGGGGAGGGGGAGGGAGAGGCGAGGGGCCAGCACAGGGTCTAGAGGCTGACGAGTGGACCCTCATACCTGGGAATCGTGATTACTCAGGATGGTGGCAAAAATCAGCCAGGCTCATGGGTTTCAGAGAGACGGTTCTGTTATCAGCAGCCCTTTCTCTGGTCTCCTGGTAGCCGCTGCTCCTGTGATGTGGGGAGAGGCCCTGTGGGTCATTACTGGCAGCACCGGTCATCACAGTTCTGCTGGCTGACTTTTGGCCCTATAGATCTGAGAGTCTGACTGGAGGCACTGGGCTACTGGGAGGGGCCAGGCCTCCGCAGGGTCCCCCATTCCTATCCACAGTGCCCCAGAGTCTGCCACAGGCTGATCCTGCCCAGAGGCCTCCCAAAGGTGCCCACTGTGTGAATGCACTTTGTCTGGAGCCTGGTGGATGGTAACGTGGGGGAGCCCAGGGCACAGGCAGAGGCACGATCTCACTGGGGGCTTTGGCCATGTCACCAGGAGCCCTGGGCCTCTATGCCCTTGCATATGGAATGGGGCTGCCGGGAGGGAAAATGAGCAGTGTGGGTGATGTGGCTGCCATGTGGACTCACAGGCCCTTACATCCCCTCCCCCTGCCACCTCATCCCTCCAGGACGTGGCCCATGCGTCAGCCCCAGGAACGCAGACAGAGAAGTGGGGTCAGATGAATGCCTCACTTGGCAGCTTAGTGTTTTGTACCAAGTGGAGCAACCAGGAGACGTCCCCAGGTGGCCAGCCCCCTGCTGTGCTCTGTCCATCCCCCCCATAGCCTGAGGGGAGGGGGATTCTGCTGTCTGCAGGAACCAGCAGGGCTGCTTGGAGGCACAGAGAGGTTAAGTGACTTGCCCAAGGCTGCACAGTCAGCATGTGCAGGCCTGGGATGGACCCATGGGTTCAGCCAGGGTCCTCACCCCTGACCAGCCTGCACCTGCCCCTCCCTATGCTGTGCCCGTGCAGGGGTGGGGTTGTGCAGCCAGGTCTTGCTCCTGGATGTTTGGAGGATATGTGGGGCCAACGCTGATAGCCTGTGCTGACCACTGTCCAGTTGCTGGCCTGTTGGTAAGGCATGTGCTGGGCCTGGGCTGCAGGACCTGGTGACTGTGTGGGACAGAGCAGGTGCTTCCCTGGGGGCCCAGAGGACCTCCCTCTGTTCATCCCTCCCACCGAGCAGCCTTCATCCTCATCCTCTTTGCAACCCAGTTTGTTCCGTCCTATGTGGGTCTAAGAACTGAATGAGGGACCTATGGCCCATTTCTGGAGCCTGGAGCTAGCTAAGGCCCTGGGGAGGCCGCCACCCTCTCGTGAGGGGAGCACATCTGACTCTGGCTCCTAGTCTGGACCTCCCTGGGCAAGCCCCGGGCCACATCCTGTGGCTGTGACTAGCCACTGTTTGCAAAGGCAGACCCAGTGGGGATAAAGGGGCCGTCCTCTCACCAGCCGGGCCTCTGGCCACCCCGTTGTCATTGGAAAATCTGAGTCTCCCCTCCCTTGGCCGCTGGCTCCCTGTTAGGTCCCTTCCTTCCCGGGGGCATCAGCAGACACCTCTGCCTGGCAGCAGAGCTGGCACCACCCCCACCCCACCCAGGTGGCTGGACCCTTCTGGGGTGTCCACCAGGAGACTGAATGGAAAACCCACCCCATCTGTCATTGACGAGGGGACGCGGAGGGGGTGCTGTGCCTGGGGTTTTGTCCTCTGCAAACGCTGTCTCAATATTCCTCTTCGGGGAGAAAACTAACCGCGGAGTCCGACTGGCTGGGATTTGGGATGAAGCGAGGCCACCTCAAGATTCTGCCTCACTGAGAGTCATGGAGGGAACCCAGGGGCCCTGGTTCCCTTCCCTCCCCTCCCCCACTTCTCCAGAGCAGGGCCCGCTCTCCCTCTCCTCCAGGAGGGGGCGGGGCCCGCTCTCCCTCTCCTCCAGGAGGGGGCGGGGCCCGCTCTCCCTCTCCTCCAGGAGGAGGGCAGGGCCCGCTCTCCTTCTCCTCCAGGAGGGGGCAGGGCCAGCTCTCCTTCTCCTCCAGGAGGGGGCAGGACCAGCTCTCCCACACCTCCAGGAGGGGGCGGGGCCCATTCTCCCTCTCCTCCAGGAGTGGGGTGGGGTCAGCTCTCCCACACCTCCAGGAGGGGGCGGGACCAGCTCTCTACACCTGGCCTGAACCTGGTAGAGAACTGAGCTAAGAGTCCTGGTCCTGAGGAGACAGTGCTGGGACAGCTGTCTTGAGTGCAGCCTTGGTTCCCAGACTTTGTCCCAATCCCAGGACCCGACAGAACAGGTTCCTTGGAAGCAGAGTCTGAGACAAGACCCCTGTGCAGTGACTCCCTGGGAGGGTTCTCAGGGAGAGGTGGTGGGATGCAGAGTTGGGCTGGAGACACCGAGCAAGGAGGTGGTATCAGCCAGGAGGTGGTCTCAGCTGGAGACTAGCTTCAGCCTGCTCCCAGCGGTGGGGAAGGGTGGTGGTGGTGGTGATGGTGGTGACTGAGGGCCCTCCAGAGCAGGAAATACACAGAATCAGTCCCCTGCCTCTGTCTGTCTATCTCAAGCCATGGTGCCCCTGCATGGTGGGCATCTGTCCCCAGGGATCTCCTGGTCCCCCACTGCCCGAGGCCATTCTCTAGAGTAGGGGCAGCTGTGAGCTGACGTGGTCACCGCTCTGAGCCGTTGGGAGATGGGCGGCCCACCATCGTGCCTGCCCTTCCACCTTCGCACTCACGCTCCAGTCCCGCGTGGGAAGTGGTGGGTCAGCCCTTCAGCCCACATCCATCGCTGGTGCCCGCACCACTGCCTGGAGGGGCCCAGAGAGGAACCAGCAACTCAGGATTCATTTCCTTGGGGCAGGCCCAGGGACTCTTCCCATGAGAGGGTCTCTATAGCTTCTCTTGAACCCGAGTGGGCTTGTCTGGGATACACACTGCAGGAGTGACGTGTGCACAGCCCTGGCCTCCCCTGGGCTCATCCCCTCACAGTCGTCACCCTGCCCTGATGTCCTTCCTGGCCACCACTGGGGTGCGCATCCCTTAGTCCAGTGTCCCCACCTGACGCTCCCCCGCCTAAGCCCAGTGGCCTGGGAAGGTCCCCGCACCCACAGTCTCCTCCACTGGGCACCAGCTGCTGCCTGAACGCTCTATTCATTGGAATGCTGCCCTTTGGTTTATGGCTGTTTTTCTCTTCTCTGGGACCTTTGCACTGGGATCCCCATGCACCCCACTTGTGGCAGATGTCTCTAGGGCCATTAACCCCTGCTGCCCCACCCAAGGCGCTAGGACGTGGGCCACCTTTCCTTGATCACCTGGCTTTTCTTAAATGACCCGTGCCTGTCCTGGTGTCAGAGGAGGCCTGGGCCTGTGTGATCTGGGCCCTGTAGCCCCTGTGTTCCCCACCTTTCCGTCCGGGGCAGGTCTGTGCCCCAGGAGCCCAGCAGCCTCTGAATTTCCCTGAAGAGGCTGCGGCACTTGCTGGTGTGTCCCTGGGGGACTGACAGTGCCCAATTTTGTGCTGGGCCCCAGGTGGATGGCCACACCAGGAGCCTACAAGACCGCAGTGGGGACAGTCTAGGGAAGGGGCAGACCAGAGCCCAGGCGGGAAATGTGAGAGTGGGGAGGTGGGAGATTAGGGCTCCGGCAGGGATCTGCGAGGAGGAGGTGAGCAGAGGCTGGAGGGCGGGTAAGTGTGGTGCTTGCTGGGCCCTGGGGAGTCAAAGGGCTCTTACCTGGAGGGCTGAGCTTGGGAGGCAGACACCAGGGAGGATCAGGAATGCAGGGGTTAGGTGAGGGAGGTTTCAGGTCACATGTGGCCTGAGGGGCAGAGCAATCCGCCAGAAGTAGAGCCTTACTTAGGGGCGGGCCAGGACACACTTTGGGGAAGATCAAGGATGACTCTGGGAAAGACTGAGGGCAGGAGAAGGGGGCGACAGGGGGTGAAATGGATGGCGCCACTCATTCAATGAAACGAATTTGAGCTCCGGGAGATGGTGAAGGACAGAGAAGCCTGCTGTGCTGCAGTCCACGGGGCCGCAGAGTCGGACCCAGCTGAGCAACTGAAGGCACCAAAGGACACCTCCAGGGCCCCGAGGGAACCTGAATCAGGGCTGCTGACAGGGGCAGGTGGGGGTAGTGGCAGGGGCTGCTCGAAGGCCTGGGGGCCAGGACAGAGGTGGTCCAGGCACTGCCCTGGCTCTCAGTGGCTCCAGGGAAACTGTTTTTTCCATTTTTCCTCTTTTTGACTGTAGCTGGATTTAACTGTAAAGAGCAATAAATCACTAATCTGGAAAAACATCCCTTGCCCTCACAAAGGACAAGGCTGTCCCCGGATGACTGACGACTCCGAATTAGCATTATTTGGTATTTATAACTTCCGCTGGACAGAACTTACGATGTTCCTGGGAAATCCTGCCTGCCCTCTGGGTATTTTTAGAGCCTATTGTCATTCTGACAGGGTTCTTCTCCATGTGTCTCGGTTGGGGCAGAGGGAACAGGAGCGTGAGATACATCTGGGTATGGAGAGAGGAGGGGCTCCCGGCCCACTCTCCACAGGCCTGGCATGGGCCCTGGGCCCCCTCCATCCTTACCCGCCCAAGACTGGCCTTTATGGAATGCCTGCTGCACGCCTGTCTCAGAGCTGGGGTCTGGGGGAGGCAGGAGAGGGCGAGAGGCTGGGAGCCCCCCACCTTGTTGGGGGAGCAGCCATGTGGGGGGGGCTTGGGGAGCACTGGTGGAGTAGCTGAGTCTCAAGGAAGCTGGAGCTGGGCTGAGGCCCAGAGGATGGGATCCCACAGTTGGGGCAGGGGTGGGAGTGTGTAGAGGGATGGTGAGGGGGCAATGGAGTGGGCTGGGGGTGTTTCAGAGCAGCCTCTGGAGAAGACTGTTGAGAATCCTTTGGACTGAAAGTAGATCAAAGGTGTCAATCCTAAAGGAAATCAATCCTGAATATTCATTGGAAGGACTGAAGCTGAAGCTTCAATACTTTGGCTACCTGATGCGAAGAGCTGACTCATTGGAAGAGACTCTGATGCTGGGAAAGATTGAGGGTAGGAGGAGAAGGGGACGACAGAGGATGAGATGGTTAGACAGTATCACCAATTCAATGGACATGAGTTTGAGCAAACTCCGGGAGATAGTGAAGGACAGGGAAGCCTGGCGTGCTGCACTCCATAGAGTCTCAAACAGTCGGACATGAATAAGGGCCCCAGGGAGGGCTGGCGCTCTAAGTGTCTCTTGGCCCTGGAGTGCAGAGACATACTTTGTTTGAGTATTTAATGTCCCCTCTCATTCATAAAATAAACAAAGGAGATTTATCTGCGCGTGGCCGGGGTGCTCTGCAGAGTCTGGGGGCCACAGTGCAGGAAACCGCTAGGGACAAGAGTGAGGGAGTGGCCACTTGTCAGTGGCCAGCAGGCCGGAAGCGGATGGCCCCGTGTTTTAGTTAGGAAGGTTCATGGGGCGGGCTGGCGGGCCTTAAATCTTTCTCCAGAAAATCCTGGCGCGGCTTGAGGAGAACCCTGATCGTCAGTGGGCGGCACGTGCTGGCTCAGAGCTGTTGATTTAAGGAGGCCACTGCTTTAAGGGTTTTCTGTGTTTAGTTTAAAAGCTTCAGAGAAACCCATTATGGTCTCCCTAACCATTGGGCTGTGATTTCAGGGCTCCGGGCTCTGTACTGAGAACTCGGAGGAGCTTGTGGGGGGGTGACTGTCCCCACCTCACCCTTCTGGAACCCAGCAGGGACTCTCTGGGGGGAGGACCCCCAAAGCCATTCATTTCAGCTGATTTTGTTCACATGTGTCTGGGACGGACTTCTGGACTTGGTTGAGGAAATCAGACCACCCGTTGTGACCAGAGCCAAGGGTCAGTCCCGCCCCCAGCCCTTTTTCTGTCCCTTTTCCCCAGCCCTTGCTCCCAGGGGTGAGAGATAGGCCAGTAGGGGCTGCCTTCCAGTTGAGGACCGTTCCTGTACTCCAAGGGGATGCCACCCTCAACCCTCAAGCCCAAGACCTCTGGTTTCCTGGGTGGGTTAAGGTAATGATCATCCTCAGGGGTCTAAAGGCTGGCCTCGAGCTCGCCAGTGCCCTTGGGTGACTTCTGAGTTCTGCCTGGGGGAGTCAGGAGTCCCCATCAGGGAAGCTCCCCAGTGGGGAGGTTGAAGGGCTCCTCTTGACCAACAGCAGTGTGGGGCCCCTCCTGACTCCTCTCACCACTAGCTCCCCAGCCCATTTTGGACTTGCTGGAAGGACTTCTGTGAGAGGGACATGGCTAGTCTTGGCCCATGGTCAGCAGTCCTGCCTGACACACACGAACATTTGTGGGGTATGCCCTCCGAATTCTTTGGTAGATCTCACCTGCTTCACCTGCGGCAGGGGCTCTGTCACTCCTCCTCCCCCCGTGTCTGCCTTGTCTTCTGAGAGGCAGCACAGCGCAGACAAGAAGGGCTGGGGAACTCCTTGGGTCTCTCAGCCCCCGGTGTCACCCCAGGGACACGTGGCCCAGCACAGGCCATGGGGAGAGGGGGCTGTGACTGCCAGACCCTGGGGGTGGGGAGGTCAGGGGTCAACATCGTGCCTTGTCCTCTGTCTCCATCCTGCCCCCATATGGCCTCACTGCTCTTCTCGCACAGGTGGGCAGCCTGACTCCCTCCACGCGGCCTGCGGTGGGTATTCCTGGCCACCAGGGTCTCTGCGAAGTCAAGACAAAAGGCCCAGCCTGTAACTGTTCTGAGCGTCTCTGCATATCAAAAAGCAAAGAAATGCCAGAACTGAGCTTGGAAATTGTGACCTCCAACCACTTGGCCTGTTTTACACACAGGAGATATGACTCGGAAGCGGTGAGGTCAGAGGCCAGAAGTGAAGCCCTCAGAGCACGGTGGGGGCTCCTGCCCTTCCCCTCCCAGAGTCGTTTCCAAGCTTCTGGGAGCCAGAATCTGCCCGACACTGCCTGGCCAACATCCATGAGTCTTCTGGGGTGAGGCCTGCCCATCGGGCGGCACTTTGAGTGGCCCCTCCCTTTCCTGGCCCCTGCTCATGGCAGTCGAGGCCTGAGAACATCCAGGGACATGTCAGAGCCCCCCAGCCCACCCAGCCCCCAACCCAGGATAGGCACAGGGTCTCATTTCACATCTATATTTCTGAGGACGCCCCATACCCAGGTCCCCTATGCCTTTTGTCCCTGTTGCTGGCATCCCCAGCAGGACTGAGAGCCCCAACAGGTGACAAAAGGCAGTCAGAAGCCCATCACCCCCAGGTGGATGGATGAGCTTTGTGGAGGTGACTAGTCAGCCCAACCCCACAAGTCAGCAGGGGCCGGGCCCATGGTCTATCCATGCATTCATTCCTCCATCACTGAGTGTTGACCAGGCACTGGGCTCATCGCCAGACACGGGGGAATGGATTGGACAAGGCCTCTGCTCACAGGGAAGCTGTGTTCTAGTGGGCAAGACCAGGCGAGCACAGGAATATTCAAATCTGTGGTTACGGAATGGGCAGGTATCAGGATGGCTGCAGCACTGCAGGGGAGGCACCAGGCTGGGCCCTGTCTGGATTGGTGGGGAATAGACTTTAGGATGCTCAGACAGGAAGTGACCAGCTGGGAGGAGGCATCTTTGCTGAAGCAGGTGGCACGGGGGCCACGGACAGCCCATTGCCTGGGAGAGATGGCTGAGGGTTCTAAGATGGTCCCTAGGATGACCAGGTCCCCAAGGGGCCCCAAATGGCCCTTGCCTGTTCTGGAGCCCCCCAACTCCCTTCCCCTGCAGCCTCATGCAGGTCTCTCTCAGATGCACAAGGAGGTGATGTTGGTGGGCAAGGCTGAACATGGAGACCCCACGGATGGCCCCTAGTTGTCTCCTTGGTCATAAAAAAAAAGAAGATTCAGGGAAAAAACTCTAGACTAAGCTGTGATTATCAAATGCTCTTAGGAAGCTTACCACATACATTCCCTTGGCCACTTAACCCACCTCCTCTTGTTGTTCGTCTAGGTTGTTTCCATGACAACCCCGCCTGGTGGAGGCCTTCGGATTCTGACTGCCCGAGGAAGGCTCTGTGGAGGAGGTGGCATCAGGGGTCTTGACTCTTGAGGACCACAGCCCGGTTAGGTGCAGTCAGAGGAAACAGGCCATACAAAGGCCCAGAGGAGTGACATGTTTGGAGGTCGGCAAGGGTCCCGTACCCAGGTGATGCAGGTGCTGGGAGGGGGTCCCTGAGGCCACGAGGTGGTGGTAGCTGGACCATCCATGCAGTTGTTGGACAGTACCTGGGCCAGAGCGTTTGCAATCAAAGGAGAAACAGGCCCAGATTTGCATCATGGAAAGTCTGAGCTTTGGGCCAAGCAGCGGAGTGGGGGATGGGCTGCAGCAGTATTTGGGTGGGAGGGGGTGGACAGAGAGGAGGCCCCCCACTGGGGGTTTTCTGGGAACCAGAGGAAGCACGGAGTGGGGTGCAGTTCTCGGGAGCCGTGACACCCATTCAGAAGGTCTCTGGGGCTGTCTGTGCAGGAGCAGGGCTTCTCCTTGGCCTGTAGGCTTGTTGGCAGTGAAAGAAGGCCGTTGGCTGGAGAAGGAAAAGTCTAGATTCCTCCGTGTGTCCTGCCCCAGAGTCCAGTGTGGAGGCCTGCTCCGGCCCCCGTCCCCCACCCAGTCTCCTCCCTCTCCCAGGCCCCAGCGCGGCCAGACGCCGTCCACCCGTGGTGCCGAGAACCCTTTATCAGATAATAAATAAGGCGGCTGGAGCCGTCCGTGTCAACATCTTGGCGGGCCTTGCGGGGCATTGCAGGGGGGGCTGCCCCCCGTGGCTTCCACGTGGTCTTCAAGGGCCGACCCCCTCCATCCTGGCTCCAGTGGGACTGTGGGACTCACCAGCCCCCTCCTCTTTGGGGACAGTTCAGCCCTCACTGAGGCTGAATGGGGCACCCTGGGGCCTGCAGACTCACAGCTGAGGGATGCTAGATCTCTTTGACCTCCTTTCCCTTCTGTTGAGTAGGGGTCTACATGGGGGCTGGGCACCCTGGAGGACAACCGCCGGAGCCCTGTGAACTGCCCCCAGGCTTGTGGCTGGGGGGGGGGCGGGGGGGGCGGGG